>VDFB02378282.1:0-10388 GCA_007258455.2 Sequoia sempervirens
AAGGTGTCATGAGAAAGGAAAACATGGCAAGTTTGAGGCTCTTTAGCTGGGACCTTTTGTTGTTGTTGGAAAGAGGGGTGAAGACTCATACTATCTATAGAACATGGCTAGTGAAGATTAGGAATTGCTTTTTCATGGGAAATTCTTGAAGCTTTTCTTCTCTTGAGCAACACAGAGGATTGAGGGTTGCCAGTGCATGGACAACTCTTGTGTATCCTCTTAAAAATTATTTTCCATGCACAGTAGTTTAGATTTTCTTCCATCTCCATCTCACTATCATTTTCTTGTCACTTACACTTTGCATTCATTTCCATTACCATTCATTCCATTGCTGCTCACTGGTTCATCATTTTGTGTTTGGTCTGCTCAACCAAAGATTCTAGATCCTTGCCATGATCTGACTATCATTCATCCCCAGACGGAGCCACTGTCAGAACTATTAAAATCTGATGATTTTTGCATATTTTTCATGCCCCCTGAGTCCGCATATGAGTCCTTCCTTATACATATTTCTTTCATTTGATGATATGTTTACTCACATTTTGGCTCATCTTTGTCCCCTAAATCATCTATCTATGCGTTTTCCACATTTTTTTCTATATCAGCATAGGTTTCCCATTGTCTCCCTGACCCATGTTGCTTCTATGTTAACATTTTTTGCTGTAGGTTGTCGGCAGGACTTTCTCATTGTCACAGCGATCGGCATCCACATCTGGTTCATATCGGCATGAGGAAGGCATGGTCTCCCTAATCTGTTGAGCGTTTTATATTGATAAACGTCTGTTGCCTATCGGCAAGACGTTTTTATTGTCACAACGATTGGAGATTTCTTCTACTGGTAGTTATCGGCGTATGTTGTGGCTATCAGGGTAGAGTCTCACCGAGTTCTGTGTGTCTCCCTGACTTATGCATGTAGAAGTCTATCGGCAAAGGCTATGGGTATCGATATCATGTCTTGGCGAATCCAGTATGTCTTACCGACTTTGCACGAGTGTTCTCTTCGGCCAAGGTTTTGTTTTCGGCATTGGGTGTTGGCAAGTATCATTTGTCCACTGACAAAACACATAAGATTTTTTACAAATGACTTTCGGGGGGAGATAAAGCTATCGTTGTAAGGTCATGGCGAGTGACCTTCGGTCTCGCCAACCTCACACATGGAATTTCTTTGGATTGGCATTTCGGTGAGACTACAGTGACTTCGGAATAAGTCTTAGCGAATACATATGGGTCTCACCGATGGAATGTAATAAGAGCCTTTATCGGTGTGAGATCGGAACTCTCTTGGCGACATAAGCTATCCTGGGGCTTTCGGTGTAACTCAAACGTGCTCTGTGTGACCTCTCCCCGATATTGTATGGTCTTGGCGAAGGCGGATGTTGACTATGTCTCGGTGAGAGTGTTGGTGATGATGAATGTCTTTCAGCTTGACATAATGATCTTGATATAAGGTCTTTCCGATATCATAAAGCTACAACAAAATGCAAAAGAACTGGGGATGCTTCTTGTCTTCGGTGTAACAAGAAAAATGTCATGGCGATAGGTTTAACCACGGGGCTCTCGGTGAAATAGAGTGTAATCTATATGACATCTCACCGACTTGGATGTGTTATAGTGAATGCGAATAAGAAGGGAGCACACGTGATGAAAGCATTTGAATTTCCTCCAGTAGGATGATATGTTGTGTCTGGCCGATTGTTTCACTGGTAATAAATAGAAATACACATCAGGGTTGACATGTATCTGCTTGGATGACCGTTGCTTGCTAGCTCGATTGGAGCCTGAAATTTGTGTTGGGCCGACATGTGATGTCAATTTGTTATTTTCTTCAAATGCTTGTGTATAAATAAGCATTTTTGTAATTGTAAAGGGGACAAATTTAACCAGTTATCAGTTATTCGATACAGTAGGAAAATTGTATGGATATAGAATAGTAAATTTATCAAATCAGAGGCTGTGATGCATGTTCTAAAATGGAGGTATTTATGAATGTCAATTGATGTTGCTGCACATGTCTGGTATCAGTTATTTGTTGAATTTAATAAAAGAATTGCTAAGTTGTCTCCAAGATGGATTCTTTCTGATTGTTTAAATTGATATGACAAGTTTGTATTTAATTTATCAGTGCACATTTGCTGCACTTGTGTGATTGATTGATTGGTTCTTTCAAGTAAAGACTAAATCCTTTTAGTTAATCACAGTAATCAAAGAGATTCAATTGGATTATTCAAGTAGAGCTTAGTAGTCACATTCTTGCATGTTTATACAAGTTGTAAACATAATATATGCCAGATAATTTGAATCTTCTCAGAGAAGTGTTTCTCATCTTGATCTCATTTGACTCCGCATACCCAACAAGGCACTGGTCTCTGCACTTCACCATTTGAACTTATTCAATTTTCTTTACATCTGTTAATTGAGCATTTATTTTAGGATTTAGATCAGAATATTGTTACTGTTTTCGAGTTGGATTTCATTTGTTCACCTCTCATTACCATTGTGAACAAATTGCTTTAAGATAATCACAAGTTAAGCCTGCATTGTTCAAGAGAGGTACACCCGCCCAGGTTTTGCAACACCTAAAGAGTAGAAGGTTGAATTCTTTCAACTTTGTCTATTACCCTAAAGCGTATCAAGAGATTGGCAATCCCTTGAGGCGTTCAGCCTACGTTTTTGAGAGCTAACACCTCCTCCACCAGAATTTGGTTATATTTTGAATATCCATCTAACAAGGAAAACCTGTCAGAACCTGAAACCACTTGTAAAATATTCTCCATTAAAGGAAGTGGATAAATATGGTCTTTAAGAGAGGCTCTATTTAAATCACGGAAATCAACACACAACCTAATCTCACCATTCTTTTTTTCTAACAGGTACCAAGTTAGAAACCCAGGATGTATGCTTAATTAGAAAGGTGATGTTACCTTCAATTAGCTTGCTTAACTCTATTTTCATGAGATGATTTAGCTTGGGATTTAGAGGCCTTTGCTTTTGCCTCATTGTTTTTGCTTTGGGCTCCAACTCAATGGTGTGATGAGCTAACTTAGGGTTAAAACCCTTGAAATCTCCATGCTCCCAAGCAAAAATATCACTAAATTCTTGGCAAAGCAAAATAAAAGCTTAGTGTTCCTCTTTGGTACATACCTTACCAAGCTTGAGGAGCTTGTCTTTGAATATCTCAATGGGCTCATAATGCTCCTACTTCACTTTCATGCTATTTTTATCTCTTCCAACTTGATCATCAGTATTAAAAATTAATTCCAAGATTGCCAAACCTTTGGGAAGATTATTTGACTTTAACTGTAAGATTTGATTATCATATTGTTGCTTCCATTTTTTCTAGTTTCCAACAACAAACTCTGCTTCCTCCATTAGAAAATTAATAATCTACTCATCACTCTCAAAAACCTACCAATTTACATTGTTATTTGGTACAGATGGTCTAACTACCACTTTAACATACTGCTATATTTCAACATTGTGAACATCAACTGGAATATCAAACTGAGAGCCTATGATAGCTAGCTTATCAACTTCTTTATTTTGATTTCTAGGAATGGAGAGCAAGTTGAAAGCATCAAAAAATCAATTACAATACAAATCCTATGCTTATACAACTTGAGAAAATCATTTTTTGTAACATTCAGATTTCTTACTGTGAACCAAGATTTCGAACCTGCACAAACACAAGAGACAAACACTATATTAGATCAAATGAAAGGTTAGTATCATTATTCCCCAAGAAATCCATTCAAATTGCAATAAAAAGGAATGAAATGAAGAACATAAACAAGCAGAAACGAAAGATAGTAAATCCTATTTAAATGCAATGAAAACTCTTGATCTCTTGGGGGAGTTGGTGCTAATTTGATGTGGAGATTAGCCCTTTCCCAAATCCTATGCAAACTTTGTTGATTTATGATGAAGAGTGATCCACTTTGATGAAGATTGATGAATGCTCCAAGATAAAATTTGCATAACCTAGCTATAAAACTCAATGAGATGGATGAAGATTGCTATGAATTTGAGTATAGTAAGTTTACTCAAGTTGTGGATGATAAAATGAGGAATAAGACCTCTTATTTATAGAATGTCAAGTTGGAAGAATGTCCAAAAGAGATAAATGTGGGACTAAGAATCAACCAATGGCAAGATGCCACTTGTCAAGAGATGGGTGGATGAAGAATGTGCACATTTTGATGAATGTGCCCATAAATGCATATATTTGAAATTTGAAATTGTTGAAATGACATGTAAGAGGGAAAGAAAATGCATTGAATGCCACTTGGCTCAAGGAAAAAGGACTTATTAGGTGTGCACATTTGGAGGACAAAGTCCACTTGGATTTTGAATTCAAATTTGAGAATATTCTTTTATTATTATGCCTTTTGAGAGAAAATAGAGATTTAATAAATGAATTAAATCTATTTTCATGTGCAAGTTGCAAAAGTTAGAGGATGGGACATGGATTAGGATTAAATTAATTAAGGGTTAATTAATTTAATGAGGATTAAAATGATGTGACATATTGATCTAGATTTATGGGTTTATTTAAATCAAATATGAGAAGAATATGATAAAAGGATTAATTAAATAAAGATTTTTTATTTACTTAACTAAGAAGATGAAGTTAGATTAAATAAAATAAGGTTTTAATTTATTTAATTTAATGAAATAGATTTTAGGTATTTAATTAAATAAAATTGATTATTTCATTAAATAGGGACAATTAGATCGGGTTGATTGATTTAATTAGAAATGGAATGACTTAATCAAATAAGATGATTTTATTTTATTAGAGGATGATTGCTGAATTTAATCACATAAGGGCTATTTGATTAAATGGTTAGACAAAGGGATGATTCAGGATGAAGCGGTGTTAGTTAAATCAGAATTAGTTGTGTAATATCAATCAGTACATTTTGCATGTCTACCTTACCCGATTTTCTATCAATTCAGAGTCACCAAAAACTTGCAAACATTTTATGCCTCTCTTTCTGGCCCATTCTAGGCCATGAATAAGTACCTCGGATTACGCACATTGGTAAGACAAGCTGAGAAAGAGAAATATTAAGGCTAAATAATGCACAGTCCCCATCGAGGTGGGAGTCAAAGCACGACCTCCACCAACACCCGCGCTTTGACATCAAAATATAGCTTCCAAAGCTAATTACTTTGTTGTTCTAGTTTTTTTTCATCTTTAACCAGATTTGGAACAACTGCATCATGCTCTTGAATCATGTAAATGCCCAATCCTACCTCATCCATGTGACTGAAAGGGTCAACTTCATGATTCTCGGTTGCCCACTCATCTAGATTAATATTAGATATGCCTTCAATAGGTATGTTTGGGTCTAGGGTCATGAATTGATCCTCCTGCTCATGGATGGCTAGGTTTGCATTTATAGGATTAGGAACATAAGGTTCAATATGATCTTTAGCTTGTGGTTCTTATTTTATGGTCACTCTAGTGCCATATCTAGTCCTGAAAAGCATATGAGACCAATTTGATTACAAATACCCACCTGGCCTTGCAGTAAAGTCCCTAGAAAGGCAAATGGAAAAGAAAGGTGACAGATCAATAACATAAATATCTTGTGGGATTGAGAAGTTTGGACAAGCGTGTAAGGTAAGGGGTAGATTTTTTATAACTCCAACAAATTTAATGGTTGTACCATCTAACTGAACTACTCCCTTTGACAATGGCTCATAAATGAATCTTAGCTTATCCACTAGCTGCTTAGGCATAAAAAAGTTGCTTGCTCTTGAATCGATCATGCAATTGTGCACTAAATATTCGCCAATGATCAAACTGACATAAAATGGAGGTGGTTTAACCTCTTGAACTAACTGCTCACTCTTGGTTTCAAGGCTATTTGCAAGCACTACTTTAGGCTGCTCTCTACTAGACTCATCAAAAATTGAAATCTTAGCTAAAGCATCTTTTAATAAAATTTTTTGCCCAGGAATATGTAAAGCATCAATCATTGACAAACTAACAATAGCTTTCTTCATATCATCCACAATATTAAATGTTGCAACACTAACCTTTTGTTGTCCCTTGGAAACAGTAGCCTCAGTTTGTGATTGTAAAGGCTAAGATTGATCCTTTGGTTGTTCCTTACCTACTAGTGTTTGACCCCTTGGAAAAATATGGACATTTTGAGAAGTTGAAGGCTCACTCTAGCCCTGTTGAGTTGTACGAGTTTGATTTTTATCCTTACCATCCTGTTGTTGGCCTTCATTTACACTGTTGTTAGCTCTTGTTAGCTTGTTGTCCTAAATCAATAGCTCTTTTCTTTGACCTTGTATTGGTTGCAATGGAAGTATATGCTTGGTTTTTCCCTTGCGGTTGATTCACTCCACATAACTCATTACCTTGCCAATTCATTAAAGGAACATTAGGATCAGTTTGTGGAGTTTGAGAACCCTACTGCTCATGACTTTCTTTGGTCACATCCTCTATAATAGTAGTATTGTTTTGCACCATGAGAGCTTTATTCCGCACTTCGTTAGAACAAGTGTTCTAATTGTGAGGTTGGTTGCATGGAAAACACCACTCAAAATCCTATGTCATGTTGTTTTGCATAGGCATGAGCTCTTTTGAAGAGCTAGTAGTATTAGGATTATAGGGTTGAAATAGTCTAGGGTTGTAATTCCTTCTTTGACCTTGGAAATCAATTTGATAAGGTGGCCTATTTGACTAATATGGTGCTTGGTAGGGTTTAGGATTTTGACCTTGCTACTTTTTAAGGTTTACCAACTCATTGCCAAAGGTTTGCAATAAACTTTCAATCTTTTGATGACTGCCTTTAATTTCTTATAACTCTTGAAATTGAGTTGGGACAGCAGTTTCTTTGGTTGTAGCTTGATAACCTATTGCTGGAACAGGTGGAACAACAACTATTGGGGGTAATGTTATTGGTATAGATGACTGTACCTTAGGAAAAATTGGCATTGGTAGCCTAGGGGCTATTTTACCAACCTGAATGAGGCTATTTTTTGCTTTAATGGCTATTTCATATGCACGAGGAAGTTTATTTCCACCCATAGATTGAATCATTACTGAAATATCACTATTAACAGGTTAAAGAAAATACAAAAATGCATGCTGAGGTAAAGGTTTAATTGTTACCAAAATTATATCCCAAGTCTTCTGAAAATGATAATTGAAGTCGACATGTGCTCATGTGGAGCTCTTTTAATAGTACTCAACTGCTCCATCAGAGATAGATGATTTAATTTATCCTCAAACTACTTATTTAACACATCACCCAATCCATCCCATGTCCTAATTGAACTTACTGGAAGGGTCTGAAACCATTGTAAAGCTTTTCCCTTTAACAATGCAACCAAAAGCCTAAGTGCTACATTTTCTATAGTGATATTGTGAATTGAACACAAAGTAGCCACATCTATGATGTGCTCAGTAGGTGTTGTCTGATTCTCCCCTGTGAAAAAGACAATCTTTTGAGGGTTGCTACAGATATGTCATCATGCTAAAAAATATCTAATGGGTTGCCCCCATTAAATGGTGCAAATACGAATTGTCTCACCATTACTGGTGCTTGAACTTGCACTATTGGTACTTATTGAATAATTGGTACTGGATTTCTCTGCATTGGATTCACAAGGCTATGGTTTGGAGGCATAGCTCTTGATTTTCGTGGTGGACTAAAACTTTTCTTGATGTCCTATCTTTCCTCCTTGGTGGTGGCTATTGCAAATACTCAAGCAATAAAGAGTTGCCTCTTGTTTGCACTCTTCTCATAGGTTGTCTTCACTGGATTTGCTTCAAAAGACAAAGATAAGAGTCACCAAGTATAAATTGTAACCACTAGAAGGTAGAAATACTGTTGTATATACTAGAACAACAGGTTGCAATTTGAATTATTTCTCTGAAGTGAGCTTCAAAGTCCCACGAGGCATGCCAAAAACTGTTATCAACTAGGATTGCACCCTAGCTAATCCTAGACTCAACTAATCATGTTGAAACATTGGAATATCTCTAGGTTGTGCGTACCCTATAATGAAGATAAACCTCTAGATTATGGGTTGGTTCCCCTTTTGATTTTCTAAGGAAACTAATGATTATGCAGGAAAAGAGATAGATGGGTTTAAAATGAATGGAAAAATTGAACTTGAAAGGATGGTGATGCACCTAAATGACTATGAAAATGCAAAATGATTCACAACTATTTATTCAGAAAGATCTATTCACACAACTCAGAAAAGTGCAATTTGATCACAATAATGTTTCTAAAGAAGGCTTAATAATCTATCTTTTCGGAAGGAAAACTATGTTTCACAACTTGGAAGACAGAATAAGCACAAGCACAACATAATATCTATGATAAAGGATTGCTTTTGTGCATGTACAGTAATGAATGAGACAAAAATAGAGGTTTGAGTGGTCAAAATTTTCCTGATGAAATCAAAGTTGTTCATAAGAGACGCTCATTGATTTGAGGAGATGGAGTCGAAAATAGATCTTGGACAAAATAGTGGGAAAATGCTACATAAATGATAATGGAAGTAACTTATAACCGCTCACAATATAAATGTAAACTAAATTCAAAACTAAGACTCTGCAATTAATAAGAGGTAGAAATTAAGAACTAAAGGAGAAAAACCCTAAGTCTTTTCTCTCCTAAAAAAAGTCTCTAAAGTACCATGAGGTGCTTGCAATTTATGCTTGAATATATGTTATCTCCTTGTGAGATCCATTGCATGCAAGGATACTCAATAATGAGTCCTTACCAAATCAATTCCTTGGCTCTGTCAGAGTTGATGTGGCCCTCCAGTTGACCCGATTACCCTGCAAATCACAGTCTGGTGAGAGATTCAAAGAGGAAGCGAAAATGCCAATCTCCATGAATACTGTTCACAATGCAACAATGAAAACTAATCTAGAAATGGTATACCAAATGCAATAAACAAAGAGCTAATTTATTGGAAATGAAAGAATTGATCTGCATACAGTACCGCCGTGAATTGCTTTGCAAGAATTAATCTACTATGAAGATTAAGCTAAAACAATATTAAACTATATGTATACAAAACTAAGATGCTTGCCAAATCAAACTAATGTGTAATCTCAAATGAAGTAAAATTCAAGAAATTTGTAGCATAAGTCGATGTAAGGAAATTCATAAAATTTTGAAATGAAAATAAGAGGGCTGTTTATAGGCAAAAGTGGAATTGAAGGCAAATTCAGAAGCAATGTGGGATAAATAGAAAAATAGAAACAAATCTTGATTGGAATTCTTTCTTTAGTTTATTTCCCTTTTAACTGATTTGTTTCCCTTTTTTTCATCACAGGATATTCTTGAGAGGATATTTCATTTTTTTTTTTAATTTAAGATGATAATCTCTTTTAATAAAATAAAATAAGATTATGTAATTTAGAAATGAATATTAATAAAATAAAATAAAATTATTTAATTAAAAAAAGATTTAATTAAATAGCATCATTTTATTTAAGTAATATTAACTTCAATAACATTATTTTATTTATTAAAATGGATTTATTTCTTTTGATTAAATAAAATTAATGAAGCATTCAAACCTTAGGGAAAATTGAAACATTTGAAATAGTTATGAATTGATTAACAAATTTGATTTGAAAATGCAACAATCATTGATTCAGAAAGTTGATGTTGACAAATTAAATAAATGGGGCCCAAAGTCTAGGTGACCATTTTAGGTTGCATACAGCAGCTAACTGCATCTAAAAATATCTCCAAGAAACTCTTCCACGAGCATAAATGAAAACCCTCAAAAAAAGAGGGGTCAAAACTAAAGAATCTTGAGCTAAAATAGCCTCAAACTCACTATCACAATTAGTTTGACCCAAGTGGACTTCAAAATCACCCAGTTTAACTCCACCTCTTCAGATTTTGCATAATTTTGACATGAAGTTAATCATTTAAACAAGGAATGAAGTAAACAATTATGACTCACTTCACTAGGTGTTATGGATTTGTCTATTTTCTTGCATCTTTATGACATTTATTTAGGCAATTTATAATTGATTACTTCAATAAAGTTTACATTATTAATTTGATTCAAAATCATGCAAGATTTAGGGTTGACCCACTTATGTTGACTTTTGCACAAAAAACTTTAGTTTACAAGGGTAACCTGCCTGCATAGTGTGTTGCATGAAAAGGGTTTAAATCAAGACAGGAAATGCCTCCTAAAGGGGTGACCACTTTAGGGTGAAACCCTAATAACAAAAACCTATGACCTTTCATTTCTCACTCCACACTTAGCAAATTTTTGTTGGGCGCCGCCATGCCAGGATTTCACTGAAGCATTCTAAAGCTTTTTTTCTACAAGATTTATGTTGGATTTTTCATGGTAAGAGCCTTTTTTGTATAAATTTGTTG
>VDFB02378283.1:0-20309 GCA_007258455.2 Sequoia sempervirens
GAGACTAGGAGGAAATTTGAAGACTTTCGCGCCCAATGCAAAGAAACGTGAAGCAGCCCCCTATTCTCCAGTGTTAGACATTTCCGGTGCATCCCATTATGCATCTTGTAAATATTTCTCGACATTTTCAAATGTCATTTTGTAAAATGTAATTACACCAAGTTCGAAGATGTAATATTTTCAAAACAAATTACACTTTGACTTTGGTGAAAGTTAGGTGAGATCTCCTAAAATCACTCACCTAACTTTCCTTAATTTTCTCAATCTCTTTCCTAATTTTGCTCATCCCTCTTTCTATATAATGTGAGGGATTTTCATTGTAAATTATCTTTTAGCCTTTTGCAATGAAGTGCTGCCCTTTTGTAAGCAAATTTGTGAAACTTTGCGTTCATGCTTTGTGAATGAGATTCGATCAATAAAGAAAAGGATTGCAAGCCAAACTTTGCATTGGATTCGATACTTTTGTGAATTGATCTGATTTGGTAGTGATTAGTTCGAAGAATCTGAAAGACTCGAAGTAGTTGATGTAAACTTTGTGTTACATTTGTTATTTAGATTGCATTGTTATTTCTGTTTATCATTGGTTGAATGATCTACAAGACTTTGTGCTTGTAATCATTCATGCTCTTGCATACTTTGTCGAAGGATCTACAAGACTTTGTGCTTGTAATCGTTCGTGCTCATTGATACTTTTGTTGGATGATCTACAAGACTTTGTGCTTGTAATCATTCATGCTGTTCGAAGAATTGTTGCGTCTAAGAAGACTTTGTGCTTCTAACGTAGCAAACGGTACGTCTACACAGATCCAACATTGATAAAGCTACAGAGCGACTTTGTGCCTTCGTGAGCTTTCCCTTTTTAATTTATTTGCTTGTTGTTAATTACTTTTGGTATCTCTACGCTTCGCTTTGACGAGATAGAGATATTGGAATTACTGCTAGTTGTTCATTTCAGGTTATCAAGAATTCAAAACTTCCAACAAATTGAAGCATTATGAAAGCATCTTCTCACGAGAAAAAGAGAAGGATGAATGTAACACACCCCCCCCACTCCATGAATTTCGTGTACATTGTGTAATTACTTTTGTGATTTACTATTGTTTCTGTTAGCAGTAAGAAGGGCGCCTCCCCTTTCTGAGAGGAGAGATTCATATCTCACATAGTTGTGGCTGAAGTCTAAGTTATTAGCTAATCTACTCCCGAGAAAGTTGATTATAATTTTCACCGCGGTTTTTGGCGGCGACTCCGCTGGGGAACCTACATACGCAATCTGAGCCTCACGCTTCGGATTGAAGTAGATAAGTTTCCTTTTTCTTGCTGTTCTTTTGTATATTGTTAACTCTGTAAGACCCTTTGTATTCAGATCTACATTCTGGCGGACCGAATATATACAAGAGGATTGAGGGCTCAAGGAATAATAGATCCACTCTTTGAAGAGTTGTTGCAACGTGACTTTCCATTTACTCTTCCACGAGCAAGGTCACCACTGCAGCGGGCTATAAGCTTCCCTCCACGTAGCCAAAGATCTCCGATCCCAAGTGTTTGATCAGTTTATCGCAGACGTCCTATTCAAGCATCTTTTGTGCAACCAGTCATGGCCGCACCACCTGCAGGACCGTGGGGAAATGCTTTTGGTCCCCTCCGTTTGACTCCACCTTTACACGAACTTCCTCGTGTATCCAGGAAGCATCTTCCAAAATTTCAAGGTGATGGCAAACAACATCCCGATGAGCACATATCCGCATTCTACATAGTATGCGGCATTCTTGGCATTGAGCACAAAGATGTTTCCGTGAGACTGTTCATTGAATCCCTTCAAGGGGTTGCAGCCGAATGGTTCTTTACTCTTCCCAATGCTTCCGTCACCAATTGGGCCACTCTTCGCACTAAATTCGAAGAAAGATTTAAGCCTGCCGAAGATTCACATGCTCTATTGGCGCAGCTCACCACTATGCGTAAGGAGGCTCATGAGCCTATGCGCGAGTTTGTGGCGAAATTCAATAAGTTGGTGACACGGATCCCAAATGATGCTAAACCAACAGATCATAATCTGAAGTGCTTCTTCATCAACACTCAACTACCTAAGGTGAGTTTCTACTTGCGTAGGGAAAATCTTGTCAACGTTGAAGCAGCCCAGCAATTGGCTACCAGTCTGGAGGACGACATGATCCTTGCTGGAGAAATCAGGACGGGAACTAATGGAAATAAGAGGATGCAAGCCTCAGGATCTTCAGCATCCAATGTTAGTACTCCCACGGCCAATTCAAACTTTACAGATCCCATGATCCAAAGGTTGGCGAATGAAGTTTTGTCTCTTAAGAAGCAAGTGTCAAACAACAACAATGGTAATAACTACAAAGACGTCCCTAGGAGGACTTTTCCTAACTATGCTGGCAACAAAAATCAGAACCGTCTCCCAGCACCTCCAGGACGACTTGCCCTTGAAGCCCCACCTGCTAACAAAGCTGCCGGGTACTATGAGACTGAACAAGATGAATACGCTCAGCCCGAATATCCTGAAGAAGAAAATGCTGATCTCTTCCAAGAAGAAGAAATTGAATCGGCTGGCGACTCCAAGATTAGCTATTTGCAAATGATGGAAGAAGAAGAAGAAGAAGAAGACGACTTGGTAACTGACGCTTATGCTGTTTTTACGCGGCATCAACAAAATCAACTTGACAAAGCTCAAGCTGCTGCTGTTCCAGAAAAAGAAAAGCCGCCCATAACGATCGCCAAAAGAGGATCTCCCCTCCCTTGGCAACCTAAGAAAGCAGCAAATCCACAAGTAAGTGCACCTCGTTCTTCTTCGTCAACTCCCGTTATTCCTAAAGCTAATCCTCCCGTTCCAAAGACCAGTGTGCCTTTTGTGAAACCAATCAGCGAAGTTACGACTTCTAACCTACAAAGTTCTTTCCAGGCTTTCGACATTATTGACCATGCCAAGAAAACCAAGGTTCAAATGTCCAAGGCTGAATACCTCAAAGCCAACCCCGACCAATTTGACAGGCTTGTCAAGTTCGTAAATGATAAAAAGATCTCCCCAAGTCGGGATACTCCTCCTGACACCCCAGTTACTCCTAAACCTAAAGTATCACAGAGTAACCTTGTATCTAATCCTCCGACTACTTCTGGATGCATTGATCTGTTTTTCATCTCCCTACTTGTAAATGGTTTCAAGCTGAGTAACTGTGTCATAGACTTTGGTGCATCTGACAATGTAATGCCCGCCAAGGTAGCTACTGCGTTAGGCCTCGAAATGACCAAAACCTTCAGCCGCTGTTTTTCCATGGAGAATAAACAAGTGCCATTGATCGGTCAGATCAAAGATGCACAATATGCGTTCGCCGCATATCCAGAGAAGAAAATAAAGATGACGGTCCTCGTGGCCGATGTACTAGCTTCCTACGATATCCTCCTTGGACGCAATTTCTGCAAAGATGTTAGAGGAGAACTAAGTATGGATATGTTCGAAGCAAGAATACCAGTAAAAGGTGTGATGCAAAAGCCGATTCCTGAAAAAGAATCAAAATTTTCCGTTGTTGAGTCAGATGATCCCAGAGCTCAGATTTTGTTCGAGTCATCAGGCGTGGGAACTTACTACTTACAGACAAATGAGGTAGGAGAATCCTCGACTCAAAATGAGTTAGAGAAAGATGATACTTCTTCAACTTCAGATGAAACGTCCTCAAGAGATTTGTCTATCTCCGACCATGAATCTCCGTCAGATGATGAAGTTTTGGACTTTGACACTGTTCCAGTTGGTGATTCCAACGGCGTCTGGTTGCTCGAGTTTGATGGTAGCTGCTCTTCGACCGGTTCTGGAGCAGGAATGGTTTTCATTTCGCCATCAGGAAAGTTTTTCCCTTTCTCATTCAAGTTGCAGTTTGATAACACCAATAACACCGCCGAGTATGAAGCCCTGTTACTGGGAATGCAAGTTGCGTTGAAGAAAGGTATAAAAAATCTTCATGCACAAGGTGATGCCGAGCTGATAGTGTGTCAAGTAAGAAATCTCTATCAAACAAAGAATGAGAGACTCAGGCATTATCGTAATCTAGTATGGGATTCCATTGAGGAATTCAAAGCTTTTGATATCTCTGTTGTCCCCAGAGAATACAATACTAGAGCTGATTCCCTCGCGATCTCTGCCACGCTCTTGGTGCCACACAAAGACTTTCAAGGTTCTACCTACACCATAGAGTTGGTTTTCCGCCCAAGTGTCCCTGACAATTCAGAAAACTGGCAGATTTTCAATGACGACCATCAAATCATCGCCTTTCTTGAGAAAGCAGAGAATTTTGATGAGTTGTACTTTGAGGGCAGCGATTCTCCGCTTCGAGAATCCGTATCCGATATGGATCATGTTACAGGTGAGGAGTACCTACAACTCAAAGGGAATAAGATCCCTAAAGGATTGGTATCCTTGGAGAAGCTTTTTGATAAGCATGCTCGTCATGTGAAGAAGCAACTCTCAGATTCTGACTCATCTAATGAGGTTGAGCAAATAAATTTAGGAACTGAAGCCAATCCTAAGATGGTCAACATTGGCAAGTGTTGCACGGCCGAAGAAAAAAGACAGTTTGCTCAGTTACTGCAAGAGTACATTGACGTACTGGCATATTCATATGACGATCTAAAGTCATTTCGGCCCAAGGAAGTGCAACATGACATTCCTCTCAAGGTTGGTGCTTTACCTTACAAACAAAAGCAGAGGCAGTACAATCCCAAGATTTCTGGAATGATTTTAGCTGAAGTTCAAAAGATGCTGAATGCGCGGATAATTTTCCCTATCCATCATTCAACATGGATAGCCAATATCGTCCCCGTTCGTAAGAAGAATGGTGAAATCCGCATTTGTGTAGATTTCAGAAATCTAAATCAATTGTCTCTCAAAGACAATTACCCACTTCCAGTGATGGATCAAGTTCTACAAAATGTAACTGGATCCGAGATGCTCTCCATGCTAGACGGATTTTCCGGTTACAATCAAATTGAAGTGAATTCAAGCGATCAACACAAAACCGCTTTCACAACGCCTTCGGGAACCTTTGCGTATCGTAGGATGCCGTTTGGTTTGATCAATGCCGGCGCTACATTCCAACGTGCCATGGATCTTGCTTTCTGTGATGTAATGGGTAAGTTCATTGTGGTGTACCTTGATGATCTTACGGTGTTCTCTAAGCAACGCCATGAGCATTTCTATCATTTGAGACAAACTCTAGAGAGATGCCGTCAGCACGGCATTTCCCTCAATCCCAAAAAGTCAACTTTTGGGGTGACAGAAGGTAAACTTCTTGGTCACGTAGTATCTGCTGAAGGAATCAAGATTGACTCAGAAAGAGTCAATGGAATCAAGTCCCTTGCTTTGCCGTCAAGCAAGAAAGCCGTTCATTCCTTTTTCGGCAAGGTAAACTTCTTAAGGAGGTTTCTTCCAGACTTTGCTGAAAAGACCCGTCACATTGTGAACATGATGAAGGGTAATGCCACGTTTCATTGGACGGCAGAAGGCAAAGCAGCGTTCGATGACATCAAGGAGGCCATTGCTCATGCGCCTGTATTGGTTTGCCCTAACTACACCAAGGAGTTTGTGATGTACAGTTATGCTTCCGAGCATACGCTATCAGCAATCTTGGTGCAGGAAAATGATGAGGGTTTTGAATCCCCTATTGCATTCATGAGTTGCCCTCTAAAGAATTACGAGTTGAAATATTCTCAGATGGAAAAGCATGCTTTTGCAGTGGTGAAAGCCGTCAAGCATTTCCGGTTCTACATTCTGGGCAGTCATGTCAAAGTCCTCGTTCCAGATTCAACTGTCAAATCTATCCTCACACAACAGGAATTTGGAACGAAAAGAGGAAACTGGATTGCTAAGATTCAGGAATATGATCTAGAGATAAAGCCTACTAAGCTGATACGTGGACGTGGCCTTTGTCAGCTCATTGCCGAAAACAATCCAGGTGAGGAAATTTCAGAAGATGAGGAGGTCTCAGATGAAGAGGTTGATCCTAGTACACTTCCTATGGTACTATTCGTTAGCACCACTGATGAATGGTTTTCCAACATAGCTCACTTCCTGACATACGGAGAATGTCCTAATCACCTAACTCCGAAAGAAAAAAGGACCATCAAGCTAAAGTCAGCTAATTTCGTCTTGTGGGATAGCGGCTTGTATAAGCGTGCAATGGATGGAACATTTCTCAGGTGTGTTGATAAAGAGCAACAGCAAAAGTTGCTGAAATCTTACCATGATTTGGCATGTGGTGGACATTTCTCAGCGCCAGTAACCGCTCACAAAATCCTGAGAGCAAAGTATTACTGGCCTACACTCTTTCAGGACACGTACTCTTGGGTGCGTAAGTGTGAATTGTGCCAACAGTTTGTTGGCCGTCCAAAATTGGCATCTTTGCCGTTAAAACCTGTCGTGATTGATGAACCTTTCCAACAATGGGGCATTGATTTCATAGGTGCAGTGAATCCATCGTCAAGTGCTGGACATGTCTATGTTTTGACGGCTACAGACTATTTCACCAAATGGGTGGAAGCAATACCTACCAAGCGTGCTACTTCGGAAGTAGTGTGCAATTTCTTAAAAGAGAATATTATTTCCAGGTTCGGTGTGCCGAACAAGATTGTTGCGGACAACGCTTCTGCTTTCTCGTCAAATGAGATCACGGAGTTTTGTTTCGAGCATGGTATCACTTTGTCACATTCTTCCGACTATTATCCGCAGGGTAATGGTCAAGCGGAATCTAGTAACAAGAATCTGGTAACTATAATCCGCAAGCTGGTGGACGAGAATCAACGTTTGTGGCACAAGGCTTTGTTTGACGCTTTGTGGGCAGACAGAATAACTCCGAAGCGAGCAATCGGCATGTCTCCTTTTCAACTTTTGTATGGTTTGAATGCCGAGATTCCTATAACTTTGGAACTACCAGCCCTCAAGTTGGCTAAGGCCATTGAGGATGAGACGTTTGACAATTCTGTCGACAAGCGCATCATGTATCTCTCCGAATTGGAAGAGAATCGAGTTCAGGTGGCTGACCGCATTGCGGAACACCAGGATCAAGTGAAGAAGTTGTTCGACAAGAAGGCCAAGTCTCGAGAATTTCAAGTTGGTGACCTCGTCCTCCTATGGGACAAACGAAGAGAGCCAAAAGGTATGCACGGGAAATTTGATTCACTATGGACTGGACCTTTCCAAATACATCAGTTGCATGGTGAAAACAGTTTCTTGTTAGCATACGGAGATGGGACGCCATTTGCCCTTCCTCACAGTGGGCAACATCTCAAGCACTTTACGCAGTAAAGAAGTCGGCGTTGGTATGTAAATACTTTTTATTTTTAAGTCCTTTTGAGTCTTTGCTTTTGTTTTATCGTCGTCGTCGCCTGACTCCAAGCCCAATGGATGGATAAAGGCACTTGAATTCTGGATTTCTTCTCCCTTCGTTCTTTTCTAAAGAACAACCGAAGGAAGATCCCCAGCAGGAGCCAGCTGTTATCACGGAATCTAGCAGCGCTCGTTCCACGGATAACCCCCCTACGAAACTTGTCTGTTTCCTAGGATTCGTGAAGTTCAAGTACGCATAACGAGGGCATTTTCATGCCACCTCGAAATGCATTCCCAAGTCTCGAATAGTCAATTCAAGCATTCCCCCTTTTTCGCCTCGCAAAGACCTTCGAAACGAGATCTTTTGCAGAGTTTCACTATTCATACTTTGCAGATTGCGAAAAATGCAGTGGCACTAAAAAAGTGCGCTTCTGCCTTGAAGCAAAATTGACTAAGTCTGGAAATGCAAGGGTGCTAAAATTTAGCGCCCCTGCATGCAGTGAAATTCCAAAAAATGTAAGGGAGCTGAATTTTAGCGCCATTACATTTTTCTTCAACACTTAACTTTTTTATGGCCCTGGCGCGTTTCTTCACGTTTTCGCGTTTTTCGTCAATCGTGCCTCTTTTCGTGCCTAAATTTATTGCTCGACTTGAGTTAGGTTTTTAGTTTTCATTTTCAATTAAGTGAATGAATTCGCCATTTTAGTTGTTTATATTTTATTTCCTTTTTCTCTCCTCTTGCTGTGCGAGTTCCTTTCAAACTACAAATTCGCGTTTTGAAGATTTTCACCATTTGCCTCTTCAGCAAGCTTCGCGTTTTGCTCTGGTAGGTTTTTCATTTGGCTTCATCTTTTCATTTGTATATCTCCATTGTTAACATACACGTTTTTGTTTCTTACATTCACGTCTTTCATTCCATTCATGTTTTGTTCTTTCCCTTCGCTTTCTTCTCCCTTCTAACCCCACGCATTCTCTTCCTTCGCGTTTTCCCCTTCACATTTTCCATTCATTGTTTGCTTTCATCGCAAGAATAATGGCAAGCCTTTGTATCCCTACGCATTCTTTTCTTTGTTTTCCTAAACGCGTAGTGTTCTTCATTCGTGCTTTTCTTTTCAACACCCATCCCTATTCTTCATACACATTTCTTTCCCCATTCTCCTCTGTGCGCAATGTCCCTTGAGAACTTATATCTACCCAACGTGTTTGTGTTGAAATATCTTTATCTCAGAAGCTCTTCATTCGTTTTGGTAAACATTGAAAAAATCCATCATTGTGAAAGAGAATTCCTTTGACCTCTGAATGCGTATGTAATAGGATGGAGACAATTTCAAAAGCTTTCATTGTTATAAACATTGCATTTTCTAAGCTCAAGCACCTTCGCCATTCCTTCTTGCATCTACATTTTCAAAATTGCCAAAATTTGCAAAAGCGCTAAATTTTAGCGCCGTGACATTCTGAAGATGTCAAAAATTGCCTACCACTGGAAAGTGTAAGGGCGCTAAAATTTAGCGCCCTTACACCAAAAACAATTTTCCCAAAATGTAAGGGCGCTGAATTTTAGCGCCCTTACACTTTTTTCAAGCTTTTTCCAATTCTTCCCAAATAAACTTCATTTTTGACTAGTGCACTCCAGAGCCTCTTTTTTCCGCATTTGTGCATCGTTTTGCGTGCCTCGCCATTCGCTTCATGAATTCTCATCCTTGTGCTCATTTCGCGCTTACCCATGTTTTCTAACAATTGGTGTTTGTTCTGGCTAAACGGATTGCAGTCTACTTTCAGAGATCGTCAAATCAAGAGTGATCAGAGTTCCAGTTCCTTTTGATGACTGCTACTCAACCTCCTTCTTCGAAAGCAAAAAGCAAGATGAAGTACAAATATCAAGGCGTTTATCCGCCCACTATGGTGCTTTCAAAAGTTGAAGAAATAAAAGATACAGAAGTTGGTCATCAAGACTTGGTTGACTTCGCGAAGCTAACTGAGACGAAGCCTCTTCCTGATTCAATGAGAGCAATCGTACACAGCAATCTCCACTTGGTGGCGATGTTCCCTACGGTTGCGCACAATACTGAGTTTGTTCTTCAAGTTGCATCTCATTACATCCGAGAAAGCAGAAGCGTGATTGACTCTTCCGGGCACGAGATTCTGAGACTCGACCCCGACTTCTTTGATATTGTCTTCAAGGTCCCTCATATGGACAAATATATTGACATCTCTATATCAAAAGCACAAGAGATCTTTGATGTTGATCCCAATAAAGCTAAACAGTTGATAAATACTCAATGGCTCAAAAAGCCTAGATCGTCTGTTTCTAGATGGCCGAAAGGACTCCTGAGAAGTGACTTCAAAGATGACGTCAAGGATATGATCACATTTCTGAGCAGAGTGAAGGGTTTGCCAGAATCATCCACCTTTCACGATTGGATGTATGAGTACATCAGGATCATAAGGAGGCAGAAGGTGCATATTGACTGGGGTAAACAAATTAGTGATGAGATGCACGAACAGTTGATCAACGCTCCTTCTACATTGAAGTTCTACATGACTTCTTACCTGGTGTACGCAGCAGCTGTGATGAGACAATTCCCAGGTCTATCTACAAAGGGGAATCGAATGATGGTGCCTGTGTATAGATATTTCTATCAGTTGGAGCTAAAGGAGAGCTTTCATCATTTTAGACGGGTCACCGATGCTTTCTTTGCGCCCTTACTCTTCAACTTCGATCCAGCTCTGGAAAGAAGAAGAGTGTCTGATGAGGCTTATAAGGTGGTAAGTAAAGTTGGATGTATTTTTCTCCAATTCCCAACGTTTACTTACTTGAGAGTAGGCTGCTACACTGGTTGTCCCTACATGCTACCATGTTATCCTTCGGATAAGTGGATTCTCATGGAAACATGCAGACAGCTGATGTCAGTGCAGAAAGAATGAAGAAGCAAGCACAAGCGTGGGTTCAAGTTCCCGCTGACCATCGGCCGATATACTATCAAAACTGCACAAAAGGCTAAGTCTGTCTATGCTGAAATGCAGATCATGACCATCAAAACCTACAGGTATAGGTTTGATTTCGACTACCGAGATGTCAGAAAAAAGTTGCAAAAAGGTCACCAACACAGGTACCGTTTTGAAGACATCTGGGCAGATTGCAGAGACGAAGAAGCCATTCGCAAAATGGACTATTGCAGATTGACAGTTCAACAAATCAGAGATCTTGGTATTGCTGATCTACCAGAGGATTTTGAGGATCCAGGTGATATCATCAACGCTGTCTATGATGAGCAAGGCATTGCTAAAAGGCCGTTGCCTACAATACAATGGTCTAGGAAAGAGGTTACTAGCATGAGAGAAAGGCTGACCAATCCTAGCCAACATAGAAGAATGGTTACATAAACATGGTCATGCAATGAAAGTTTCAGGACAGACTCAGAAGGAGAAGAGTCTGAAGCAGAAGCTCACCAACAGCAAGAACTCCGCGACAAAAACAAATCAGTGGCCGTTCCCACTTCTTCACGAAGAGGTCCAAGGATCAAGTTCACTGTTGGTAAGAAAGATACCCAGGCTATCCAAGAGACAAAAATGACGGAATCTCATCCATCTCGCTCTAAGGGTAAAAATCCCATTCTAGAGGAGGTAGATTCTGATGAAGAAGATACTTCAAACGACCAATCCGCTGAAGATGAAGATTCAGCAGAAGTAGACTCCGATGCCGAAGAGGTTTTTGAAAGCGGACAAGAGTCTGATGAAGATTCTGAAGAAGGATCTGAAGGTGACATTGAAGGTGAACCAGATTCAGAGAGACAAGAGGGCGATCAACAGGAACCCGGGCATGATCAAGAAAGAACTACTTCTCCTCCTGAGAATGTACTTGAGGAAATTCACAGAACATCATCGCCCGTGACTTCAAACATTCCTCATACCCCTCCTGATTCAAGAACTCCTCCACCTCCTGTTCCTTCGTCACCTATTCCTACCACAAGCATTCCTGCAGCTGAGATATCTCCTATCCCTGCAGCATCAACCCAGCTTGATACTCCTTCAGTGACAAGCATCCATACGGTTGATATACTGTCAAGCCCTCCATCGTCCATTCCTAGCTTGTCTTCGCCCACGTATGATATCACTTCTGAAAATGAATTCAATCGTTTCATGAATGATTCGATGCGTGAACAGCTAAATGTGTCAACTACAGGAGCAACGATGACAAATACTTCTCCAATTGTCACGATACCAATGGTGAGTTCAGATGTGACAATAACTTCAGAAGTCGCAATGGCGACCGAATTGACAGTAAATCTAGAAGTTCACACTTCATTTCTTCCTCCTTGGCTAATATCTCAAGTGTCGAAGCGCAAGAAGCAAATGATTTCTCCAGAGGAGCTCGACCTAGAGGAGATAGTTCTTCCAAAGGCCAAAGGGAAGAAGAAGGCAAAGGTATACTCGAGGCTAAATGTTGATAAGTCTGGCCACAAGTATGCTGAAATTGGCATACCACCGAATCAAGAAGGTGATGTCCAAACTACGGTAACAAAGGATCGACTTGGCAAGCTTACTGCTTGAAAGTGCAAGGCGTCGCCAAGTCACTTTGGATATCTTGGTAGGAAAGGCTGGACAAAGTTGAGCAATCTCATATATGTACAAATAGAAGGTAAGAGCATTATGCCAGCATTTGTAAAGAGACTTGCGAGTTCTCCCAAGTAATGCACAACGCTAACGATGGTAAATATTTGAATCCGGTATCCCGAAGGCGTAATTGTGAATCTATGAAGTGTCATGAGTGAGAGAATGGCTTGAGGTAAAAGCTCGTATGGGAATTGGTGGAGGAGTTGGGGTAATTCCGACAAAGAAAAAGTTTGTAGAGGTAAAGAATCACTGAAACACAGAATTCAAGTGGTTCAATCTCTCATAGAAGATCTTCACCAAACACAGGAAGATGTCGACGGGCATCGCACTATTCTTGACAAAAGTATCAGAGAGTTGCCTGGTCAACTTCTTGAGGAAAATCGTATCTTCCTGCCGGCCACAGAAATATCCTTGATCTTCAAGGAAGCCATCACGAATTTGATTGACAATTCAGACTTCTCAGAAGCTTCGCTGAACATCATTTGTGATACAAGGCTCACATTGGACAACCTGAAGACGCATCTTGACAGGTGCAAGAAGGTTCACTCATCTGCCATGAGATCGATCACGAGAATTCACACCATAGTGGATTACACCGTTGGTCCAGATGAGAAGTTTGTGCAGGAGACTAGGAGGAAATTTGAAGACTTCCGCGCCCAATGCAAAGAAACGTGAAGCAGCCCCCTATTCTCCAGTGTTAGACATTTCAGGTGCATCCCATTATGCATCTTGTAAATATTTCTCGACATTTTCGAATGTCATTTTGTAAATTGTAATTACACCAAGTCCAAAGATGTAATATTTTCAAAACAAATTACACTTTGACTTTGGTCAAAGTTAGGTGAGATCTCCTAAAATCGCTCACCTAACTTTCCCTAATTTCCTCAATCTGTTTCCTAATTTTGCTCATCCCTCTTTCTATATAATGTGAGGGATTTTCATTGTAATATGATCTTTTAGCCTTTTGCAACGAAGTGCTGCCTTTTTGTAAGCAAATTTGTGAAACTTTGCGTTCATGCTTTGTGAATGAGATTCGATCAATAAAGAGAAGGATTGCAAGCCAAACTTTGCGTTGGATTCGATACTTTTGTGAATTGATCTGATTTGGTAGTGATTAGTTCGAAGAATCTGAAAGACTCTAAGTAGTTGATGTAAACTTTGTGTTACATTTGTTATTTAGATTGCATTGTTATTTCTGTTTATCATTGGTTGAATGATCTACAACACTTTGTGCTTGTAATCATTCATGCTCTTGCATACTTTGTCGAAGGATCTACAAGACTTTGTGCTTGTAATCGTTCGTGCTCATTGATACTTATGTTGGATGATCTACAAGACTTTGTGCTTGTAATCGTTCATGCTGTTTGAAGAATTGTTGCGTCTAAGAAGACTTTGTGCTTCTAACGTAGCAAAGATGCGGCTACCGCGGATCAACATTGATAAAGCTACAGAGCGACTTTGTGTAGCCATTGAGCTTTCCTTTTTAATTTATTTGTTTGTTGTTAATTGCCGGGTATCTCTATGCTTTGCTTTGTGAGATAGAATGTGGCATTCTTGCTAGTTGTTTTGTTCGGGTTATCAAAATTGAACTTCCAATAAGTGAAGCATTGTAAACATCTTCTCACGAAAAGAGAAGGATGAATGTAACACACCCCACTCCATGAATTTCGTGTACATTGTGTAATTACTTTTGTGATTTACTATTGTTTCTCTTAGCAGTAAGAAGGGCGCCTCCCCTTTCTGAGAGGAGAGATTCATATCTCACATAGCTGTGGCTGAAGTCCAAGTTGTGTAATCTGTCGAGAGTTGATTACATAATTTTCACCAACAGGCGAAACATATAGATCTTGTATCACTTTATGCGAGAGATATGAGTGGAGGATAGGAAAGATCTCTTTGGAGAAAGTGGATACTCCCAGAAAATGTTGCGAGATGCATTGACAAAGCACGGCGAGCCTGAGAAAAGCTGGAGTGTTGTGCGGTTAAGATGGGCCTCTTGGCCCATGAATTTCCAAGTAGTTTTATTATGCTGCGAGTTTTAAGTAAGGTCTTTGTCAAATGGGAGATTGTTGGAATATTTTCCTCGATCCGCTCTTGACATGTAACTCTTGAAGGAGCAAAGTCACTATGACATTATTGATGTCTGGCCGACTAGCTATTCTAAATTCTCTTGGAATGTTCATATTGTCGAGACAAAGTAGATGTCTTGCCAAATGATGTTATCATTGTGACTCGAAGCATTTGCTGTGACCTTTTGTCAAGTAGGAGACCTTTGGCCAATAGTGTTGTTTCTTATTGGGTGTCGGGGAGACTCCCACCGATGGCCAGGATGCTTGGTGACTTGATCACTCGGTATGAAGTCCCAACGACTAAAGGGAGTCTCACCAATAGATCATCAGGCTAACATAAGGGCTTCGATAAGATGTCCCAGTGAGAATGAAAGGTCACACCGATGGGGATACAACTGAAGTCATCGGAGATACTCAAGGTGATCAGTATGAAGTCTTGGCAACCTGCGAGGTCTCGCCGATGGAAAAGCCAACGTTTTGGTATGACTTGAACAGAGTCTTGCCGATAGTAAATGCTCATCGGTGTAACATATGATTTTGATAAGAACTCTCAGCGAAGGTGATAAGTCTTGCCAATTGGTGATTGGGGCACTCGATATGACTTAGGACCTTAGTATGAAGTCCTGGCGAAAGCGATGAGTCTCGCTGACTGGTGGATGCTTCGAAACAACATGAAGACTTAGTGGGAGGTCTTGGTGAGAGTGAAATGTCTTGCTGACTATCGAGTGCTTTGGTGAAACTTGAGGAGATTCGGGGTAATCTCTTGGCGAGTGGTAAAGTCTTGCCTATGGAAAAGTTGAATTCATTGTGACTTGTGAGCATTGGTATGAGTCTTTCCAATGAGGAATCTCTTGTCGATAGAAATGAAATGGATGTCGATGGATTCAGTATGACTCAAGGTGTTCGCTCTATCATCTTGGCAACTATTGGAACTTATGACGATATCAACAATGAAGACTTTGTGGCATCGGGGAGACACTCTTAGTGTCTCACTGATATGCCAACAAAGTTTGAATGCCTCTGACCAAATTGACCATCCTATGTGGAGCCTCATGGACCAATTAGGGGAAGTGAATTGCAAATGGATGGTAGTTAGATTTTTTGCAACAGTTTCGACACTGGAGCTGAACTGCATGTAGGGAAAAATCAACACTCAAGAGGAAACTTTCTACGATGGGGCAATGGCAGATAAGGATGAACATAAGATAAAAATCAGAATGTGATAAGATAAAAGTAGATCAATTTTGAGAATGAAAGATGAGATGAATCAAATTCTTGAGAGATTTTTCTGTAATTGGATGAGCAGTGAATGAAGCTACTATAAACTAATACTAGAGAGTTGTATCTCTGCATTTTATGTAACTTGTTTATTACTGAAATACAAAGAGATTCAGCTTGGTATGGTGGGTTTTTTCTTGATAGGGTTTTCCCATGTAAATCTGGTGTTCATTTGTCTTTGTGTATTTGTTCTATTTCTATAAATCTTTCATGTGTATCTTAATTGGATTGTAATTAGAAAATTAAAAGTACTTTTTGCATTCTTCCCTATAGTTTTGACGTTAGGAAAGTGATTTTGTACCTGTGCTTTCCTTACAAAATAATGATAAAGGCATATGATGAAGAGGAAAGGTCTTCCAAAGGACTTATCATACTTCCAATCCAAGTAGGACCGATTATCAAGAACATTGTTTGTTAAGTGTTAGATAGAGATCTAACATAAAACATACTATTGGGTCGTCCATGGATCTATGGCATGCAAGCGGTACCTTCAACATACCATCAATGTCTAAAATTTCCAGTAAATGGACAGGAAGTCACCATATCAGCTACCAACAACAATCCATAGATTTGTAGCATGTTGAAAGCAACTCAAGACACT
This sequence comes from Sequoia sempervirens, assembly GCA_007258455.2. Classification (NCBI taxonomy): domain Eukaryota; kingdom Viridiplantae; phylum Streptophyta; class Pinopsida; order Cupressales; family Cupressaceae; genus Sequoia; species Sequoia sempervirens. Next base: position 15,890 of record VDFB02378283.1, read on the forward strand.
CTAATACCTCATAACCAAGAAGTCAATACTTCTAATTCATTTACTATGGATATCCAACCCAATTTTATATCTAAATGGGTTGAGAAAAAGAATCTATTGAAGGAAATAACTGTCACGGACACATCAAAAGCCAAAGGTCCTATCAATGAATTATCACAACTTTCAGAAAAGGTTTAGATAAAGGAACAGGGTGTTGGAGAATATTCTCTTGAGCAATATTTGTGCCTATCATAGTTACTCCCATCACGAAAAACATATGGAAAACCCATATTAAAATCTCCAACATCATCACAACCCATCATAGCTCTAAATGAAAGCTTCATAAAAGTAGGTACACTTGAAGAGGAGTTCGAAGATAAATCCATTACCAGTTGGCTATATAAAGACGAGGAAGAATCATCATCAACAAGTGTCAGCATCAAAACAGATCAGTATGGAAAAGGGAAGGCCATTTTAGAGAAAATGGGTTACAAAGGTCAAGGACCAATTGGAAAGAGAAAGGATGGTACTGTTGAACCCATTCATCCTCACACATTACAGCCAAAAGTCAAAACGGGATCAGGCTACAAAATTGAGCAAAAAGATGAAACCCAAAAAGCAGTGGAAAGGATACTACAAATGAGAGATGGATTTGACACAGACTCAAATGAATATGAATGGGATAAACTATCTACTACATCATATACTGATAAAGAGATTGATATTATCCAAACATATACACCCTTACAAGAGGAGAGACAAGGTTCAAGAATTAGAACATTTGTTATGGGATCAACAAATATTGATAACTCAAGAGAGGACGATCAGACATCAAGTGAGTCAGAAAACTTGGAGTTGAGTACCACCATACACCTTGAGCATCCTACAAATAACTTTGACCACCTAGCTATCATGACACTTACAACAGTTGATCTTATTTAATCTGATGACTTGTTACCATTAATACACCCTAAACTTATTGACTGGGAACCCATAGAACCTAGTCTTATATCAATCTTTTCAAATGATGATGCCATCATAAATTATCTATGTTGTGACAAAACTAATACAAGTACAATACATAACACTCATGTCGACACTTTACATGAGGAAGGTTCCAAATCTTTCAGTTGCAAAAATGATAATATGAAAAATAAATCTAATGATGAAAACCTCTTTGAGGCAACATTAGATTTTGAAAAGAGAAAAATAAAGAATGTATCCAACAGTGAAAACCTTTTTGAGGCACTGAAGGATGAGAGATTTGACACTCTCCCAGAACACTACCATGACAGGTCATCATTACTAGTAGAGCCAACATAGTCTATAAATCTGGGAACATCTGAAGAAGCAAAGATCTTACATCTAGCAACATCCATGACAGAATAGGAGAAGCCGAAATTCACTAAATTCTTTGAACAACGACAAATAAATTTTGCATGGTCTTATTCTGACATGCCATGATTGGATCCACAACTTCTAATGCATCATTTATCACTACCAAAGGGAATCAAACTAGTCAAACAAAAATTGAGAAAGATGCATCCCCACATCACCCTTTTGGTTAAAGCTGAACTAAAAAAATTATTACATGTAGGCTTTATCAGATCAATAGATTATGCAAAATGGATCTCAAACATTGTGCCAGTATCCAAACCTAATCATAGCATCAGAATATGCACAAATTTTAGAGATTTAAACAAGGCATGCCCAAAGGATGATTTTCCCTTACCCAACATTGACATAATTGTTGATCTAACAACAGGGCATGCCATGTTATCTATAATGGATGGTTTCTTAGGATATAATCAAATAAAAATAGCACCCAAGGATCAAGAAAAGACAACATTCACTTGCCCTTGGGGAACATTCTACTAGAATTCCATGCCTTTTGGTTTGAAAAATGTAGGTGCAACATATCAGCGAGCAATGACCACAATTTTTCATGATATGATGCATACTTTAATGGAAGATTATGTGGATGATATCTTAGCAAAATCACACACTAGGGAAGGACATCTAGAAATACATGATAAGATCTTTACGAGACTAGAAAAATTCAATGTAAGATTGAACCCAAAGAAGTGTATCTTTGGGGTGACATCAACAAAACTTCTTGGTTATATAGTTTCAGAAAAGGGTATTGAAGTAGATCCAGCTAAAGTTAAGGAAATCATGGAGATGCCACCACCTAAAAACATCAGTCAATTAAGGTCCCTACAAGGCAGGTTACAATCCATTAGGAGATGCATCTCCCAACTAGTAGATAAGAGTCATCCATTTAATCATCTACTTCATAAAAATGTTTCATTCAAATGGGATCATAACTGTGAAACAACTTTTGACCAGATAAAGCAATATTTGGTGACACCTTCGATACTCATGCCACTCATAGCAGAAAGACCACTATTACTATATATTGCAACAACTAAAATATCTTTAGGAGCTCTATTAGCACAAGAAGACTCTGAGGGAAAAGAACAAGCAGTTTACTACATCAGTAGGACTCTCAATGGATATGAAATAAACTATACATTCATAGAAAAAGATTGTTTAGTAGTAGTATTTGCAACTCAGCAATTGCGACACTACATGTTGACTCATACAGTTAGGCTCATAGCAAAAATAGACCCATTAAAATAATTACTTAGTAAAGTTGCACTAATAGGAAGACTTGCAAAATGGGTCATGATATTGAGTGAGTTTGATATCCAATATGTTGATAGGAGAGCCATCAAAGGATAGGTAATAGCAGATCAACTAGTAGAAGCTCCATTATAGGATCATCAACCAATGAACATTGAATTTCTAGATGCTGACATCATGAATATTACAACTCAATAATGGATATTATACTTTGATGGATCATATACATAGAGAGTAGCAGGGGTAGGAATTCTATTTGTCACACCTCAAGGACACACCATTCCCAGATCTTATAGGTTAATGTTTCCATGCACAAACAATATAGCTTAATATGAAGCATTGATTCTTGGCATCAAAATAGCTATTGAATGGAAAATCACAAAAATGCACATGTATGGAGACTCACAATTTGTCATTTATCAAGTAAATAACGAGTATCAAACAAAGGATGAGAAGCTTATGCCTTATAAGCAGATGATAGATGATCTCAAAAAATACTTCATGGATATCAAGTTCGAGCAAATACCACGAGCAGAAAACAAAGTTGTAGATGCCATGGCAACAATTGCATCCCTTTTGCAATTACCAGAACAGAATGGTTGATATGAGTTTATGGTTGAACAAGTATCTAGTCTAGCATATGATAACCCTAATTCATAGACCATATGCCACATACCCAACATTCAACCCTCACAATATGGAGAAATCTATACTTACCTCAAACACAAAATTCTTCCTCTTGACCTCTCTAGAAACTAAAAACATAACTTTATCTGTCAATCGGCATGACATACATTAATTGTTGACATCCTTTACCATAGAGGTTTAGATGGTACTCTTCTCCAGTGTCTGGAACATCACGAATTTGAAACATCCTTAAGAGAGGTCCATGAAGGTATTTGCAGGACCCATTCTAGTGGGATAACCCTAGCTAAGAAACTCCTCTGTTTAGGGTATTATTGGCCAAACATGGAGAAAGAAGCATATCAATATGTTAAAAGATGTCAGAAATGTCAGATTCATGGTTATCTAATTCATGCGCTAGCACAAGAGTTACAACCATTCACATCCACATGGACCTTTTGTCAATGGGGATTGGACTTGATGGGGAAAATACATCCTTCTTCATCAAATGGCCATGAGTTCATCATCACAACAACAAAGTATTTCACAAAATGGATAGAAATAGTACCAATGACAAATATCACTGGAAAAATAAATTCATCTTTTATACTCAATTATCTCATCTATTGATATGGGGTACCTCAATCCATTATTTCAGACAATGGAAGGCCTTTTAAAAATCAGAACATCCAGGAATTATGTGAACAATTCCATATTCAATATCATTTTTCAACACTATACTATCCACAAGGAAATGGACAAGCAAAAGCCTCAAACAAGACAATCCTGAAAATACTAAAGAAGACGGTAGACGATGGTGGATGTGATTGGCATGTTCAGTTAAATCCAACATTATGGGCCTACAAAACCAACATTAGAACACCAATAAGAGCTACACCATACGCCTTGGTGTATGGATCAGAGGCCATTCTACCAATTGAGATAGAAATAACATCACTCCGTGTATCACTTAAAGGTCTCATAACAGATGAAGATTATAGAATTTCAAAGCTACAGGAGTTGGAATTACTAGATGAACGTTTTCAACAAGCAATAAATCATTTGAAAGCCTACCAACAAAGAATGTCAAGAAGTTACAATCATAGGGTAAAACCTAGAATTTTTCAAGTTGGTGACTTGGTCCTAAAGGAAAACCCTAAAAATCAGCAAG
>VDFB02378284.1:0-11473 GCA_007258455.2 Sequoia sempervirens
GATGTGACACATATGAGCGATATGTATATATTATTTTGGTGGCGATTCTTATGATATACATTGTCTATTTATTGATTATGCAGTCTTGATTTATACATGTGATGTTTATATGATATGCCTATGTGATGGATGGTTGTATGTACTTTATGTTGTTTATGCAACTAATGCGATAAATTTGATTCTATATGACATATGATTCTATATGATTATGAGATGCAATGTGATGTTATATGTATAATGACATGTGATGCTATACAAATGTAATATGATGTATGTATTTATAGGTTATTACTTATGATATGCAATGTTAAATGATGATTATTGTCTATTATGCCATGATAATCTAAATGTGACATATGCCTATATATATGTATGTTTCTAACATGTATGTTGATGCAGGATGATGTATACCATTTTGTGTCACAGGACTCTGTCATAATGCAAGAAAGAAGAATTGTTAATGCGGAATGGAAGATCGACAAAGAATGAAAAGACAGAAGATAAATGTTAGTGTTAGGAATCTTTGATATTTTACCGTATCACAAAAGGTATTGCACTTTATCATCATTGGGCGAGACTAATACAAATGGAGACAAACACTAGGATATGACATAAATCAAGGTGTGCAAGGTCATCCACTTGCTAAAAATAGAGTCACAGACAAGGATTGTCACTAACTCATACTAAGGACACAAGTTGCCCCAGTCTTTTTGTCAGGACAAACCATAGACAGCAAACAAAAGAAAAGATAGGTCATGAGACGTCATTGCTCCTCTAAATCCTTCATGGGACATCCTTGAGGAAACTAGTAACATGACTCAAAATCAAATTTAAAAGACAATCGACAGACAGCAGTCAAAGAAAATAGAATTCTGATACGTCGTTGCTTCTCTAAATCCTTCATGGGACATCATTGAGAAAGCTAGTAACATGAATCCTAGTCATCAATTCAAGATAAAGGATAAGATAAATAAGCCAATAAAGTCAAAAAGCCAATGAAAATATTTGCCAAAAACATGATTTGTTTGTTTGATTTGTTTGATTGATAGAGCCTGATTGTAGGAGATACACATACCGGATAAGACTATGAGTCTGGTTTCGATGTTATGACTATCTGTATAAGGCATGACAAAGCCTGGTTTCAAAAAGACATGTATTGTATAAGACATTGAGTCAGATGCCGTTGATGTGATAACCTTTGTAAGGCTATGTTTGATTGTTTTGACCTTGTCGATTACGCAGGAAGGATGCATCCTGAATAAGACATAGGTTGATTGTTTTGATAACGTCTGTTTCCAAGGACACATCCTGTAGCAGACGGTTGGTTGATCTGTTTGAATTGTTTTGTTTGGCAAGTTGTTTGATATGACTCAGAGACATTGCTGAATTTTTCACCAGAGTAATGCATGACTTGATATGACGTGTTGATAATTGACTGTGCGTGATGACAAACCCTACAGGACTGACCTAGTGTGGCCTCGGGGGCTCATCATGTGATGTGCCTTGCCTACGTTGTACATGCAGAGACCTCGTAGTTCGACATGACTGTGACCGACAAGACTAACTACAAATAAAAGACGTGTGAGAAAGTGAATGTGACGAACCCTAATGGACTGACCTAGTGCGGCCTCGGGGGCTCATCGTGTGATGGCCTTGCCTACGTTGTACACGCAGAGACCTTGTAGTTCGACACTACCAATGACCTTGTCATATAGACATATGGATTGACACATGAATTTGTATAGACAAACCTAAACAGACTGACCTAATGCCTCGGGGGCACATCGGTAGATGGCCTTGCCTATGTCCAGTCGCAGAGGCAACGTAGTTCGACAAATGACAAAGACTGACAAGTGCGACTGACTCTGACTCTATTTTTGGATTTTGAAATGTTGTGATTTTTTTTTTGTTTTCTCAGGTCATTTTGCGATGTTTTTTGGATTTTCTTATGGTTTTACGTCTCCAACATAGCCAATGTAAGAACCAATGTGATGTAGGTCAAGTGTCTGCCCCCATTCGAGTATAAGACCAACTGACTATGAATAGAGTAAGATGGGGGATATGAAATGCTCTCGATGTCAATCGTTCCAAGCTATGGAAAAGACTACCACTTATTAGGACTGATATATACAAGTGATGGACATAAAAGGTAAAAGATATATACAGGATAGTGGACTATGTACACGAATGTGGGCTATGTATAGGGATAAGGGACTATGTATAATGAAGTGTGCTATGTACAGGGAAGGGGTGTATATACAAGATAGATTAGAATAATAGTAGACAAAGGAGCAGAGTTGAGTACACATAGTGCCTGTTTGCCAGGTTTTCACCATGGTACCTATCCAAAGCGCCACCGAAGTGGTTTTCACCATTGGACAATTGATTTGTCTTTACTATTTTCCATATTAACTAATTTTTTTGGTGTTACCAAGATGCCTGTTTGCCAGGTTTTCACCTTGATAACAATTTTTTTTTTTTTTGTATTTTTGCTAAATAAGACAAAGGCTCCCAGAAGCTATGCGTAGAACTTCTTCAGATGCATACTATTGATTGGTGAGGACAATGGTTCGCCTTCAGGAGTAGAGAGTTGATACTCTCCTGATCCAAAAGCTTCCGTAACAACATAAGGTCCCAACCAATTAGGTTCAAACTTTCCTTGTTTGTCTCTTTCTGCTTGATTCTTTGGGTTCTCCATTAAAACCAGGTCACCAATGTCAAAATTTCTGTTTAAGACCCTCCTGTTATAGCTACGACGAAGGCGATTCTGATATGCTTGAAGATGGTCTAGTGCCTTTTTTCTTCGCTCATCCAGGAATTCTAGTTCATGGAGTCTCGACACTCGATACTCTTCATCATCAATGTGGCCTTTCAGGGATACCCTTAGGAAAGGAATCTCAACCTCAATAGGCAAAATAGCTTCAGATCCAAAGACAAGTGAGTATGGGGTAGCACCAGTGGGAGTACGGATACTTGTACGATAAGCCCATAAGGCAGGGTTAAGCTGTAAATGCCAGTCACAACCAGCATCATTGACAGTCTTCTTGAGGATTCTAATGATGGTCTTGTTAGACGCCTCCGCTTGGCCGTTACCTTGTGGGTAGTATGGAGTAGAGAAGTGATGTTGAATATGAAATTGATCACACAAGTGATGGACTTCTTGGTTCTTAAATGGGCGGCCATTGTCAGTGATTATAGATTGAGGGACACCATACCAACAGATGATATAGTTTAAGATAAATCTAGAAATCTGTGTGCCAGTAATGTATGTCATAGGAATGGCTTCAATCCACTTCGTAAAGTACTCAGTGGCAGTGATAATGAACTTGTGTCCATTAGATGAGGTGGGGTGGATCTTACCTATGAGGTCGAGTCCCCATTGGGCAAAAGGCCATGGTGACATGATAGGACGGAGCTCCTATGCTGGGGAATGTATCAAATCTCCATGAACTTGGCATTGGCGACATTTTGTTACAAAGACATATGAGTCTTTTTCCATAGTAGGCCAATAATAACCCAGCCTCATAATTTTTTTAGCTAAGGTAGGACCGCTAGAATGGGAACCACATATACCCTCATGCACCCCACACAAGGTTGCTTGTGCTTCAGTAGAATCAAGACATCTCAGTAGGGTATTATCTAAAGCGCGTCTATATAGGGTGTCTCCAACGATGGTATATTTGGCTGACTTGCGAAGGAATGTCCTACGTTGGTTATTGGATAGGCCAATGGGGATGACTTCGGCATGAAGGTAATCATAGATTTCTTTGTACCATGGGGAATCAGGACCAACAATGTCACACACCATTTCAGAATCTGGTATATCGTAGGCGGGGACCAAAAGCTGTTCGACCAAGAACTCAAACTTAGGCACATTGTTAGGAATGTCAAGGAGTGAGGCAATTGTAGCCATAGCGTCTGCTGCTTTGTTTAAAACATGAGGTATCTGATGAAACTTGACTTTATCAAAGTACTCTTTAAAACTATCAGCCATGCACTTGTACGGAGCAAGCTTTTCATCCTTAGTCTCATAATCATCATTTACCTGTCTTATTACTAGTTGAGAATCACCATATACCTGTAGGTTCTTGATTTTCCACTTGACTGCCATGCGTAAACTTGTCACTAAAGCTTCATATTCTGCCATGTTGTTAGTGTATGGAAATGCAATCTGAATGATTTGGGATGGAATCACCACATTGGTGTGACTAAACAATATCCGACCCACGAACCATGATTTTATGTGAGCCATCAGAAATTAGGTTTCCATGTTATGTTTGTGTCAAAGAAATTGAATATGAACTCATCGGGGAAAATCTGCCACTAATAGATTTGTCACACTTTTGTATTGGTGAAATTGACTAACTGATCAACAATGACCTATCCTTTAATAGCCTTTCTTTCTACATACTGGATATCATACTCACTAAGTATCATAACCCACTGAGCCAGACGTCCTGTTAATGCTGCCTTACTGAGAAGATATTTCGAAGGAGGATCTATTTTAGCAATCAACATTTGTTTGATGGTTTTGGCATATAGATTACTTACCGAGTTTTGGGTAGCAAATACCTCGCAAGACATCTACGTTCAATGTTACCTGATTAAACTCATAACCAACCAAAGTTCGTACATTATAATAAATTTTAGTTCATGACGTATCGTCATTCTGTGCAAGCAATGCTCCAAGTGATGAATGGGTTGCTGTGATATAAAGAATCAATGGTCTTCCTTCAATAGGTGGCATTAAGACAGGTGGTGTAAGTAAATATTCCTTAATCAATTGAAAAACCTCTTCACACTTAGCTGTCCATGCAAATGGTACACCTTTCCGAAGAAGATGTTGAAAAGGATGTGTCTTGTCTGCTAGTTGCACTATAAACCTTCTGATAGATTGCAACCTTCCCTGTAATGTCCTTAGTTGACTGAGATTGCTGGGTGGTGGCATGTCCATGATTGCTTTCACCTTAGCCGGATCCACTTCAATACCTCGTCTTGAAATGATATAACCTATCAACTTTCCTGACTTGACTCCAAACACACATTTCTTTGGGTTGAGTCTCACATTATACTTCTCCAGTCTCTAAAATACCTTGTCTAAAACCTGTAAATGTTCTGCCCTTGTCTTGGATTTTACAATAAGGTCATCGACATAATCCTCCATACAAGTGTGTACTAGATCATGAAAGATAGTAGTCATGGCACGTTGATAGGTTGCTCTTGCATTTTTGAGTCTGAAGGGCATAACATTCCAGCAATACGTTCCCCAAGGACAAGTAAAAGCCATTTTATGTTGATCTTCAGCTGTAATTTTTATCTGGTTATACCCTGAGAATCCATCCATAAGGGACAACATCTCATATCCTGCTGTCATGTCAACTATCATGTCTATGTTAGGCAAAGGGAAGTCATCCTTAGGACAAGCCTTGTTGATATCTCTAAAATTAGTGGAGATGCGGATGCCCCCAGCTGGTTTGGTGACTGGTACAAGATTGGAAATCCAATCTGCATAGTCAATAGACCTGATGAAACCAACGTCTAACAATTTCTTAAGTTCTGCCTTGACTAATAAAGCAATCTGTGGATGCATTTTTCTCAACTTCTGTTTCACTAGTTTGGCACCCGGTTGTAAAGGTAAATGGTGTAGAACGAGTTTAGGATCTAACCCTGGCATGTCCGCATATGACCAAGCAAAATTTATCTGTCTCTGTGCAAAGAAGTCATGGAACTCAGGCTTTTCTTCTGTTTTCAATGACGCTGCAAAATAAACCAGTCGTGGATTCTCTTTTGTGCCTATGTTGACCTCTACAGTTTCTTCCACGAGCATAGGTGACTTTTCCTGTGTAATGGGAAGAATGTTCAAACCTCCATCCTTAGGCGCCTCAGAGAGGTTTTCACCTTCGGATGCGTCCTTTCTTTTTACTTTTTCATTTTCTAGAGGTGCCTTTCGGTTTTCACCTAGAGACTCATCCTTTTTATCTTGTTTATTCATTTTCTCATTTTTGCGACTGGAGGGTTGAACAGATTCCCCAAAATATGCTTTATTGTCCAAGTCAATGGTAAAACCAGCTTTATGATCCCCATTAGGTATGCCTTCACGTAATCCCAGGAAATCAACAATCGCTTCGTCGTTCTCAAAAGTATCTAAAACGGGTGTATCTTGTTAATCCCAATCAATGAGTTGGGGATAAACTAAGGGCATGTCATCGTCAGAGTTATCAAAATCTAATGGGGTCAAGGTAAGGATTGAATTATTCATGTGGTCACAAAAGTCTTGTACCAAGTCCTTTTTGCTCTTGGGTTTGGGTCTAGGTGGATGAATAGGTGGGCCTAATGCCAAGGTTTGACAATCAGAGAGAGGTGGCTCAGGTTGCCAAGAGGTAGGATCAAGCGATTCCCAATAGTAGTGTTTAAACCACTCCTCTTTTGTCATTTTCTTTGGTGGATAGGAATTTAAAAGATTTGGTGAGGAACTTAACAGCAAGTCAAGTTCTCCAAATAACTTGTCAAGGTCCATGAAAGAAGTAGAGGATAAGGAATCCCACTCATAATCATTAGAGTCAGGCGAGTTAGAATGATTTTGGTCTATTGGTTCGTGAGATGTCTTAATGTCTTCTGAAGCACGTACTTCCTCAAGTAAGGGTAATGAAGTACTAGGAACGCCAATCTGAATCGGTTGAAACCCTAGCCCTACTCCTTTTGGCCACTGAGAAACAAATATTGGTTCAATTCTGCCATCTTGGTTTAAGCCTAAACCACTTTGTCCATCATATCCTTTGATTTGCATGATTTTGAAACCCTTTCCATATATTCTTGTAGGAATATGAGCAAGTAAAAGGGGTTCTTGATTATCTTCCTTATACAGCCAGGAAGTAACATCTTCTGTATCTACAGCCTCTTTGCTTAATTCACCCCATTTAATGAAAGTTGTTGTGGGGGGAACATGTATAGTGATTATAGACTGTCCCCTACCTGTTGTAGGCAAACCATATGACTTAGGAGGGACCAAGTGGCTAACACAATAGGAAGTCTTCATATAATACTCTCCACAACCCTTGTCTTGGATCTCAACCCTAGGAGTAGTGGGAAGTGAAGGTGCAATAGATGTTCGAGTGAGCGTGGACGGGTCAACATAAGAAGATGGATTAGACGATGAGGCCTCTTGGTTGACTGGCACTTGACATTGAGGAATGTCCTTTAGGTTAGTGCAATACTGAAAAGGATCAGGATCACCATCGATAGTTATTTCGGTGCCATTGTAAGGGAATTTAAGGCACTGATGATATGTGGAAGGGACTACCTTCATGGCATGAATCCATGGTCTACCTAGCAAAAGGTTATAAGGGAGGGTGAGATCCAAGACCTGGAACTTTGTCTCCATTACCGCAGGACCAATTCTGATAGGAAGTGTTACCACCCCCTTTGATTTTCTTTCTTCATCATCATAAGCCTTAATGACAATACTCTTGATGGTGTCTATGCATGCTTCTGAAATACCTAATGCCTTAATTAGTTTTAAAGTGCATAGATTTAACCCTGCTCCTCCGTCTACCAAAACTCGTCTAACTTTGGTGTCATTAACAAGGACTTCTAGATGTAAAGGGTCATTGTGGTTCGTCTTATCTATGGCATAGTCTTGTTCAGAAAATGTGGCATGATGATTATTGGTCAAGTATCCCACCATCTCCTGGAAACGATTGACATCAAGGTCATTAGGGACCGTGGTATTTTGTAAAGCCTTATCGAGGATAGACCGATGCTCGGGGGAGATACGCAACAATTCCAAGATTGAAATTTGGGCTGGGGTCTTCCCCAACTGGTCAAGTAGGTTATATTGTAACTTGGAAGGTTGTGATGCTTGCTGTGATGGAGGGCCTTGGATAACAAACTTAGTACGACAAGTATTGACCGCACATTCCGGATTAGCCTTGATAGTAATTGTATTGATGTTGTCCTTGGCGGCGCGAAGGCAATGAATGATTTTGCCACTATCATAGTCATGTTTTATATTCGCATAATTGGCTGACATATTGGTCTTAGTACTCGAACTGGGGACAGTTCCTTTCCCATGGTCATGTAGTGGGTCTGAAAAGACTTGATGATCAGTGTTCGATGTCTTTTGTTTTTGTCCACTAACTTCAATGATTCTCTTGTCAACAAGGTCATGTATGATGTTCTTCAGTTGTCGACAGTTTTGTAGGTTATGTCCCTTAGTCCTATGATAATCACAAAAAGCGTTGTCATCCCACCAAGTTGGTTTAAATTGTCCTGGATCGTATTGTCTTGGTTCCTACAGTTGTATGAGGTTGTGTTGTAACAGCTGTTTGAACACCGACTCAATGGGTTCCCCTAAGGGAGTGAACTCACGTTTCTGGAATCTCCTTGGTGGTGGATGTTGAGTGTTTTGGACCATGTTGGGAGGTTTATTGACAGCATTAAGCGTGTTAGCAAAAGTATGAGGTCCTTGTAATGTGAGGAGGGGTCTTGCTTGTAATGTTTTAGCATCCACCACCCCATCATTGGTGACATTTTTGTTGCGAGACCAGAATCTATTTCTGTCAGTGGGGGCGTTTTGTACGATCGTGTTTCGATTGGGTGTTGTCATCTTGAGTTCACCCTTTTCAATGAGATCCTTCTCTATTATCACCCCCTTTTCCACTAGTTCCGAAAAAGATATGCAGCAATGTACCCTTAAGTTACTCCTGAGTTTTGGATGAAGGTTTTCTTGAAACATGGTAACCTTTTGTTTTTCAGGTATCTCGACAGGACATCTACTAGCAATAGTTCTCCATCTCTGGAAGAAAGCAATGAATGTTTCACCTTCGTCCTGTGTTGTGTGGCACAAGGTTGCTATATTTATCTCATGGTCAATGTGGAAGGAGAATTGCTCCACAAATTTCTCGACTAGCTCTCCCCATGATCTAATGCCAGAATCTAGACCCGAAAACCATTCTAGTGCAACCCCTACAAGACTTCGTGGAAATAGCCTCATAAGGTAGGTGGGGTCGTAAGCGACATCAATGCATATGGTAGAAAATTCCCTGATATGTTCTACTGGATTGCGCTTTCCATTGTACTTAGGAAGATTTGGTATGACATATCCGTGAGGGAAAGGTGTCATGTACAATGATCTATCAAAAGGGAATGGGCATATGTCCTTTGGTGAAAATGATTTCTTAGTTGACACTGACATGTTATCCATTTGCGTTTGTAATGCCTGCATTTGTGTTTGTAGGACGTCAACTTGAGTCAAAGATGTGCTAGAAGGATTATGCGGATCCATATATGTATTCTAAAATCCAAAGTCTCGAGATGGGTTTTGATTGAACGTTGGCATCTGAGGTGGATTTGGATTCGGAATGTTGGTAAATGTATTCTAGTTTGGAATCAGCATAGATTGATGTTGTCCTGGATTCTGTGTAAATGGATTCTGAGTACCACTCTGTATAAAGGGATTCTGATTTGGAACCGATGTGAAATAGTTTTGGCCTGGAATCTGGGTAGATAGATTCTGACTACCAATCTATGAAAAGGGGTTCTGATTCGGAACTGATGTAAATTGATTTTGACTACTAGTCTGGAAAGATGGATTTTGATTGCCATATTGGAAGGAGGGAATGCCCCCTATTTGTGTAATCCTTGGTATAGTACTAGTGACCTGAGCACTAGGTATGGCCATCGACTGTGGCAAGGTACCCATAATGCTAGCAGTAGGTGTGGTTGTTGATTGCACACTTGTGACACCGACATAAGATGTATGGGCTGATGTTTTAGGTCTTTTACTCCCACTAAGAGGACCGAAGGGGGTAGATGATGAAGCCCTTGTAGTGAAACTAAATCCCGATGTCATGGTAGGTGTACCAAATGGGGATGTATGGACTGTCGTACTCTGTGTAGACGTGCTAGATGGCATAGTCGTGCTGACTTGAGGTATAGTAGTACTAGCAGTCATGGTATTTGTCCCTTGTGTAGGTTGAGTTTGTAAGTTTCTAACGTCAAATCTTGAAGGTAAGGTAGCACCTTCAGCTAGCAATTTTCCTAAGAACCGTTGACAATCATTTGCTAGGTACTCATCTACAAAAGAGGCAAACTCAGGGTCCTATGCGGCAGCCTCTATGTCTTCTGTTGTAACATGTCCTTGTGTGTTTCTAGTGGTAAATTTTTCTAATAGAGTCTTATGAGGTCTTGAAGAAAATGGGTTGATGAACTCGCTTGGGTTCGACATGTTTTCTCTCTCTCTTCTCTTAGACCTAGTTTCAACCATGTAAGACAAGCTCAATATGTGGGAAATGCAAAACAATATCTAGAAACTGTATGACTCTATTCTATGTTTTTGGGATTTTCTTATGCAAAATAAGGGATGTCCTATGATGATACTAGTCTAGACTCTAAAGGTGCAAGAAGTCTAAGTGAGACCCTAAAATGATCAATTCTATAAACCCAAGGTGAAGGGACCAACTACCTAAAGTCAAACCAAAGTGTCAATTTAGTTAAGTCAAGGAACCAATGTAGGACGAAGATAAAAGACAAGTTGAGTTTCCTAACTAGATTGATGAGCTAGGACGACTCTCTATAGGACAAAGTATATGATGATAAGATTAGGTTCAATGACATAATTCATTGACACTATGACCTTTCTAGAGTATAGATGGTGGACTACTCCCAAAGTTTGTAAAAGTGACCTCTCTAAAAGTCTAATGCAAAGTAATATGATCCCTAAGATGAAGGTAAAATATAACTGAAGACAACTATGGTAATGACTAAATGAACCTAAAGGATGCAAAATTGAGCAAATCATTTCAGGTTTTTGTTTTCGAAGACTGTTTGTATGAAGACCACTGAAATTGGTATAACCCTACTAACTGGACAGTGACAGTGAATTTTGGTTTTTCTGGTAATCAGACAGATGCATTTCAAATTTAACAGTTGCGGTTCAAACTGACAGATGTGACTCAAAATTACCAAATGCGACTCAGAATATAACGCATGCGGTGTTTCTAAAACAAATGCGAGTCAAACTGACATGCGCGACTCAGAAATTACAGATGCGGCTCAAAACAACTAGATGCGACCTATATAAATCATATGCGAGCCAAACTGACAGATGCGACTCAAAATATACAGATGCAACTCAAAATTAACAGATGCAACTCTAAAAATCAGATGCGTGTTTCTGGTGAACAATTGCGACTCTGTGAATTTTCAGTGACATGAAATTTAAACTGACCCAGTTTTCTATGATCAAATTCTAACAATAAAAGACAATCGTAAGACAAAGTGTTTTCAGTTTCAATTTTGGACTCAAAGAACATTTAAAGTGATAACAAACAAGCACATCCTAATAGGCTAAAGGCCTAGGGTTTGTATACTTGGTATAGCCCACCAGTTATACCCCGGATTGGTGATGAACACCTTTCCTTCTCGAGAGCGGATAGCTTAGGAATTTGGTGGCATTGGCTCCCCTCCACGACTC
>VDFB02378286.1:0-24538 GCA_007258455.2 Sequoia sempervirens
AGAGAAGATGAAAGCCATCATCAATGCAAAAGAGTAAGATCTTGAAGAAAAGTTCTTCAAAGAGCTACACAAAATCATTTTAGGGAAATGGAACAAAATGACCACTTTGTTGCATCTTCTTGCTTTTGCATTGAGTCCCAAATACTATAGTGCTCAACTACTTTCTGTGACAACAAGAGTTGCCCCATATAGAGATGTTGAAGTGGCTCAAGGGTACAAGGCAGAACTTCATAGACTCTTCACTGATCGTGACCGACGTGATGCAATGAGGGTTGAGTTCATGGGTTTTGCATGCTCCAATGATTGTGGTCTTGATGCTCTTCGAGACAAGTACATGGTTGATGCTCATAGTTCGTCTTACTTCCATGGCCAAGCATACACATACCTACAACCTCTTGCAATCAAAATTTTATCCCAAGTAAGTTTTATAGTCAAAATCTTCTATCTTTTAAGGTTTATAATTTTATTTATATTTTAAATTTTAAATTTAATTAGTTAAATTTTGTAACTCTTAACTATCTAATTTGGTCTTAATAGGTTGCTAGTTCATCTTCATCTCAAAGGAATTGGAGCACATACTCCTTCATCCACTCAATAAAGAGCAATAGACTACATTGAAAAGAGGTTGAGGACTTGATGTATGTGCATACTTGCGACTCCTTACAAACAAAGTGCCTACAAAGAAGGAGACACAAGGAAGTGGGATATCAAGCCAAAGCATCTTGACTTGGATGCTTCCACAAACCACTTTGCTGCACTTGATGTTGACGATGACTAAGTCAGCTAGTGAGCATGACAGTGCTAGTGTCAGTGCTAGTGGTAGTGCCAATGCCAGTGCCACTGGCGCTATTTGTGGTTCTTCTAATTTACCACTACATATATCATCTAATATGGATGGTGATGATGATATTTTTGATGACCCATGTGATATTTGATCAATGATCAATGATGGCTGATTGTCGACACTTGACATTATTATTTTTGAACTTTAATCTATATCATGACATTCGAGTTTCACTAATATTTAACTATGAAATTGGTGGTGTATTTTTGGTGGTGTATTTTGAACTTAATTACTGCTGCAAATATGTATATACTTCTGATTTTTATATGTTTTTGTATCAACGAACCCATTTGCCTGAACCCACAAACCTAACCCTTGAACCCAAACCTAAACCGGTAACTTGGACTCTTTTTATTCAAAAAAGGCAAATGGAGAGAGCATCACAAAGACAATTTTTAATGATGTCTTCGTGAAGAGCACTATGAAATCATCAATGTCACTTTAAACTTATATTTAAATTTTAAATTGTAAAGATTAATTTCACTTTTTGTCTAAATTCTAATTACAAGATATTGTTCAATTATTTAGAGTTACATTTTAATTGCAACTTTAATTTGTTTGTAGGTGTTGGAGCCTTTAGTCAGTGACTTGTGCTTGGTGGACGGGGAGCAAAATCCAATGGTTTATATTTAAGTGGCCATGGTCAAGGCCAAACAAACCATCCCAAACTATTACAACCAAGACAACAAAATTTGAACCCATTTGAAACATCATTAATCAGGTGGAACAATCAACTCCACCAAGCCAATAATGTAGTAGGATACTACCTCAATCCCAAGTTTTTCTTCTTAAATGACTTTAGGAACACTAACGGGAAGGTTATGGAGGGCCTCTCAACATGCATGGAGAGGATGTTGCCTAGGGTTGAGGTTGAGGACTTGAATAGGGATTTGCAAAAATACAAGGGCATTTAAAGGAGGCTCTTTGCTTCACCACTAGCTACTTAAGAACCATCCAAGTACTATGTGACAAAAAACTCAATCTTCGCTTTACTTCACTTCAAATTTTAAAATCTTTGATGTGTACAATTATTGTTTACTTACAAACTTGTAATTGTCTTCTTGCAGCTGCTTGGTAGGAATATTGGAGCAAACAAACCAAATCTTCAAAAGCTAGCCCTCTAAGTTTCATCCCAACTTTGTTTGTAGTGTTTCTAAATGTGAATGAAACTAAAGTTTATTTGAGGTCATTCACATGAAGAAGTACAACAAATTCAAACAAAAACACCCCAATGACCTCATTTTTGTGCAATAGAACAAAAGGGCAGGCATAGTGAGTCGTGAGCTAACTAACTTGGCTAACATTGATTTGTATAGTGACTAGAACACATTGGATGAGGACCCCATGTTTACCAAAGAAAATATCCTTGATTTTCAAAGGAATGCAAAGGTGGGTGCACCAAAAGTAAGAGGCATCGGATTGGATAACATCAAGGCTAACAATGATGTTGGGTTCAAGGAGTCATTACCTTCTAGTTCAAGGGTGGAGCCACAACCAATTGCAAGAAGCAAGACCCAAGCCATCACTAAGATGTTTATGGGGAAGAGACAATTGTAAATTGTTGTAACTTGAATGGAATTGTAATTTTAAAAAAATATAATTTTCAATCATCATAATACATATCATGTTTATTGGCTATTGTGTTCATGTGTTGATGCAATATTGTACTCTTTTTTATTTGAATCAAATCAATAAAACTTCCCCAATGTTTTACAAACTCATTTGATACATTATCTATCTATTTTTCACATGAAATTTATGTTTTTAAGGAATTTAAGTATTTTTTAATTTATCAAGTTTTTATCAAGTCATCAAGTCCAAGTCAGAATTGGGTCTACCAAGTTTTAACATGCTGCAAGTTATTGAACAACACCATATTAGTCTCACAAAGATGTAGCTTATCATAAATAAGTGGTTGGGAATTACACATCAACCACTAATCAATATCATGATCACATGTAAGGAGAGGCCTTTACTTCCTTAGGGCAATTGATTGCAATTGATTGTTCAAGGAACAAGTATATGGTGTTCTAGTTTCAAACCTTCAGAGATGTTAATAAGAAAATTGGCCTTGACAATGGGGTGCAGGTTATGCCAAATATGGCATATGTGTGCAAGAAAGCCAAATAGTTGGTTGAAGCTGCCAGAAAGCATATCTATTGGATCCCTTGTAGTGTGCATGCCATGAACAGTGACTTAACAATATTGAAAAATTTAGAGGATCAAATATGTTGTAGCCAATGGGGAAAATGCACAAATGCTTATCTACAATCACCATACATGTCATGCACTATTTCAATCCTCCAAGAAGGAAATTATCAAACCCATGAAAACCAAATATGCATCCTACTTCATTATATTGGAGAGGATGATTGAGTTGCACGAACTCTTCCAACTGATCATGAAGCAAAAGTGGAATTGATGGGCCAAGTCCATGACAAAGTAGGGGTTGAGGGTGAAGGAATAGATGATACCAAAGACACTCTATCATGGTCCCAATATTCACATTAATTAGATGGTGAGTCTAGCAATCCTAGGCTTGGGGAGATGCACAAGTGCATCAATAGCATGCTCAAACAAATGAAGTCCATTGTTTGACAAAGAGACCCACCTTGCAATTCTACAATGAGCACATTTAGCCTATCATTCAATAGAGGTAGATAGATGTTGAATACTTCTTTACATGCGACTAGCTACATGTTAAACCGAAAGTGGTATGTGTCGAAAGGCTTGGATGACATGGAGGTCAAGAGGGGTTCCATGAACACCATTAAGATGTACAATATAGAGGAAGCCACATTGATCTAACACATGTAAACCAAATGTGCCAAACTTCAGGGCTACATGAGTTTTACAAATAGATAAGGAAACTTTGGCAAAAGAAAACCCATTGAATTGGTGATAGGGCCTCAATTATTGATACACACAATGGTCATTCAGCTCCTATCACAAGTTTCTAGTTCCTTTGTTGTTGGGAAGAACTTGTCCACATACACCTTCATTCACTCTATCAAGAGCCATATGCTTGCATCTATGAGAGCGAAAGAGCTTATGGTTGTACAAAGTGTCTTGTGCCTCATTGAGCACAAGACAATTAAGTACAAGGCGAATTCAACAACACAATTGATGAGGAGCAAGTTGCTCATATAGGGTTGGTCCAATCAATTTGCATGAGCTAGATGAGTCTAGAAGTTCAAATGCTAAAGATTGTGCCGCACCATTTGAATCAACCAATGAGTTAGATTACTCATTGTATTTTATATGCTACTTTGTACTTTTTATCTTGAACTTCATGAATAATATAGATATTATCACAAAGATGCTTGTCATTGATCAATAGATCAATTATTGTCAAATTATTAAACTTTACATAAAGTTCAACTTCTCTTACTCATTGTTTGCATAAATGATAAATTGCAGCTTCTTTTAATTATTTTTATATAACTTTTTTCTAGTCATCCCCATACTATCCCCAAAATTCAGAAAAATTACCATTCCCAAAAGTCAAAGAAACGCTAGGAAAAAGAGTAAGAAGAATGTCATGAAGTGGAATCTAGTTCCAACAAAGATGAGAAACTTGTTTGTACCTCCCTCCACAAAAAGATTTGCTTAAATAGCAATGAAGAACAAGGAGAAGTTGAAGATAATGAGATTTTCATATTAAAATTCAGATCAACAAAACAAAAGTAGATGCTCTCTTTGATTCTAGTTCTAAAAATAATTTGATTTCCAAGGAGGTTGGTGAGAAGCTTGGATTGGAGACATATCAACACCCCAAACCTTCTGAATTGAATTGGGAAAAACAAGGATAGAATTATCTAGCACCAAACAATGCAAACTTAAGTTTGGCATTAATAAATGTTTTAGTGTAGATGGGGTTCTTCTGGATGTATGTGTAGTGTTTGGTAGACCATACACATATCATAGAGATGTCATCTATTAGATAAGGGACAATTAATACAAGTTAAAGAAAGATGAGAAGAGCTTCATAATTCATGCTTATGAAGGCAAATCAAAGATCACCTTGGTAAGTGCATATCTAGTAAAGAAGTTGATCAATGTTAGTGGCAAAATTTCTTCACTTCTTTTGAAAGATTTGATTACTGTTGACTATGAAACTTCATCCAGTTCATCTAGTAACCAAGATCAAAATAAAATGGAATGGTTGTGGCATTAAATTCAAGGGACTTGGTAAGATGGTCTTAAGAGGCAAAGTTGTGCAAGGCCCAATGGCGTTTGAGAAACAAGGTGGGAGAAATGTTTGCTCATCTAATAACTATCTAAAATTTGGGAGACCAAAAACCTCCTAATTGGGAAGGCATGATCTGATATGGATCAGTTAAGTTAGTGAAAACAGCTAACTTAGTCTATAAGATGTTCTCGTGAACGTAGTTGAAAAACTCAAGCTTAGCAAAAACTCAACAACCCAACATTTTGACACGGACCTAGGACTTGAAAAACACTTTAAGAGAATAAAAATATTATAAAAATACAAAAAATAAACTTAAATAATGCATGAGACACATAAAGAATGAATTTACAGAACACAAAAGTCCTTTTTGATCATAGTAGCATTACTCAAAAGCGGATTGACTTAGAAAACCAAAAGTATAAATGGAATTCAATAACTCAAGTTTTAATTGGGATACTAAAAACCACTGAAAAATCCATCAAAGAGGGAAAAAATATATATTTGTTATTTCAAGCCATTT
Organism: Sequoia sempervirens; assembly: GCA_007258455.2. Taxonomy (NCBI): domain Eukaryota; kingdom Viridiplantae; phylum Streptophyta; class Pinopsida; order Cupressales; family Cupressaceae; genus Sequoia; species Sequoia sempervirens. The sequence goes on from VDFB02378286.1 coordinate 5,557, forward strand.
GGAAAAAAAAAAATTCCATCTAGTGCAAACCAAAACAATTAAGGCCTTTGAAGCCATAGAGACCTGCATGCTACATGCCATTTTTCATAATTTTATCGCCTTGACCAAGCCTTGATAAATCCTTTCAATCATTGAACAATCAATTCATGCCATGAAGAAAAAATTAAATAAATAAATTATCAAGATTTTATCAAGGGTTTGCAAATTTTTTTGTTGCCTGAATTTGCAAAGAAAACACACAAAAAACTCACAAATTTTAGGCAACTCATGCCAAAAACACTCATGATTTTGGAGAGAACTCACCAAGTTTGCAAACCATGCTCATGAAGATTCTCCCTTGTATTAGACACCCTAAAAGACTCATTTTATAAAAAAGACATTTGAACAAATGTTGCAGAAAACAAGTTCTTAGTGCAAGTCAAAGGCAAAGGTTTTCTAAGTGAACCAAACAATAAAAATGTTTGTCATGACAGATTCCACCCCAATCCAAATTGTCAAATAGCTTAGACCAGAATTCATTAGCAAAGCTATCAAAGATGATTTCAACCGCTATTAAAATTATCCCAATAGGTGGGCATAACTACAAGCCTACAAAGATTGAAAAAGCAAAAGCTTTTCAAATTCAATAGTTCCAATTATTGAACAATCTCATAATCCCTTCCAACATTTCTTGTAATTTATGTTCATTAATAACTCCAAGAAATCATAGTAATTAGTTCCACCACACTATTTCTTAACAAATTGGTTGAATTGAGCTTATGTTGCTTTATCCTATGAGCCATAGAGAAGTTGCAGTGTGATAAGGGAAGTGAGAAACCAATTGCAAGGCATGGGTGGTATTTGTACATTGTTGGTTGTGTAGAAGAAGTTCATGAAGACCTTTAGAAGACATTAAACCATTGTAATAGCTCGTGAGATGGTGGCTTGAAAAGGAGATTCCTCACTCTTGTAAAGTTTTCTCCCATTTTAAGTTTTTTCAAATCAATTGCTAGTGTCTACTTCATTTTATGTGTGTTCTATGCTCTCTATTTCGATTGTACATGTCATGTCCCCAAATTTTGATTATCCACAAATTCAAAAAGAGCGGGAATTAAACGCTTTATTCAAATTTAATAAATATCTAAAAATAATATTAAAATAATATTAATAATACTAAATAATAATATTTAAATTTGAATGTTCGTTGGATCTATTTGGTCGACCCATTTGGGAAGGCACTTTATTTGCTCATATTTATATTGGATACTAGAAGAAGGAAAAGGATGACAAATCGGACAAGCATCTTCTTTGGTGGCATTAGGAGACGAAAACCTCTACTGCACTAGGCCAGGTGGGATAAAATCCTCACCTTTATTTGCTTGTTTGGTCTTCCCTTTATCTCCGTACAAATTGCTAACTCAGATGTCTCACAAAATTGCAAACGGGAGAATTGGATTGAATAGGTACGGTATTATTATCCGAGCCCACATCATTAGCGGCTCTTGAAGCAATGCATCAACCAATGGGAAACCTCACCTCACATCCGCATTCATACTCTAGCAAATCCTTGCATCAACAGGCCTGAATTCATATATTTGGTGCACGAAGGAGATATTTACATCATTTGGCAAGTTTAAGCATCTCAGGAAATCACGGACCCACATAACGCAATTCCTATACTGTTGAATCAGTGGTCATTCAAAAATAATCTGGTAGCCGGCAATCCTAGCACGACATCATACTTCCGGTGACTACATCGACTAATCACCCAAGCACCCACTCCAATGAAACTGGTTAATGCATCCCAAATTGGGATCTCACATTTAGCAATTGAAATCATGCCATACTAAGGTCAACTAACATTATCTTGGTGATATCCATATTCGCAGTTCTCTAGGACAGGCGCCTGATCACGTACACTAGGTACCTCAGTTTTATCAGGACTAAGTATGGGAGGAGTGGAGGCTAGGTGCCATATTTTAGGCACCATCTATAACACCAAATCGGCCACACGAACCCCTTATGCAGGTCCAGCGATCACCATTCAACAGCCATCGGAAATCTGATCCCGTCCATAATTGAGGGCGCATACTCTGACTGCAATATTTCCAGTGAGTCCTGTATTGTGAACAATAGATATCTGAGGCAGGGAAGTTCGATTGTTTATTTGAAATCTGATTCCATTCCTAATTTGGACTGTTGTTATATTGTAAGTAATAGAATATCTGAGATCAAGGCTTTTCTTGGGTTCCTCAAATGGGCATGTAACTCCAATTCAGCAATTGCAATTCATTAAATCTGTCCTGGATTCCTACGGATAATTATCTCTATACATGCTTTGGTTTGGGTTTCATTCTTATCAATCTATAAGATCAGATACAATATAGTTCATATTTGAAATCTGCTTCATTTCTATGTGATAACTAATCTGAGCAAAGAAATACAATTCTTGTTCTTCAATTGAGCTTGGCTCCTTATAGTTCATGCATCCTTCCATGTTTTTGCACTTACCAATATTGGACTTAGTATATAGGAATCAAGCACAAATTACACATATTGAACTGACTTAATCAATCAATCTACATTAAAGTTGAGTAAGATTCGTATTGATGGATTATGTAGTGCGCTATACACACTAATTATGAATCAAATGCAAAGGTTTCAACCATTTGCAAAATATCTTAAGGCACAACAATGCTATCAATTAAAATCCCCAAACAATAATGCCAAAAGACAAATAAGCAAGTCATTTCGTAGTGATAAGGCAAACAATTGTCATGATAGTCTCTATCTACAAATGGTAGTACTAAAGCGGGCCTTACTAAACAAGATTAGATGTTAAGTGTTGGCAAAATTTTGATAGAAAAGAAATGGTGTCCTAGGCTTGATGGTGCATTCAACTTAAAGAGCAAATTAAAAAGGCAATAAAGGTCAAATTAAAGATATGAGAGATGGTCATCCTAAGAAGGCCTTGCTCATATATAGATAAAACCCATATTTTTCTCAAAAGATGAATAAGTTTAATCTTCTAATAGAAAAAAATTGTGAAAATATGAAAATGGAGATTTTACAAGGAAAGAAAACAAAGTTTTCAATCATTTGCAAAATATCTTAACACAAAAGCATAAAATTAGTTAAAAACTTAAAATTCAACATATTGTGAGGAACAGGGGCATGTGCAACTTACAAAGTGAATGCAACATAGAAGCAAGAGTGAGCACTAGGATCGAGGGCAATGTAAGAGAAGAGCGGGAGATGGAAAGGATGGGAATAGGGATGTTGAGGATAGCAATAGTACTCACAACACTTAGAAAGTTGTTGGAAAATATCTAACCTTGGCTTACACTTTGAAGGGGGGTAAAGATCCTCCAAATCAAATGTCTATGTAGTTTTGAGAAAGTTAATATCAGACGCCCACAATCAATGATAAACCCCTCTTTCTTTTAAAAGTTTTTCTAAACTTTTATGTGCCCTTTGAAGGAAAGGTAATGTTGCTCAACAACTGCAACAAGACGAGGTTTCAAAGTGTGGGTAACTTTTTTCAAAATGCAAGAATGTCACAAATGCTTTTCATAGTTGTGGCAAATTTTGCAAATGACAAATCTTCTAAAAACAGGTATTTAATCCCCTATATTGGTGACATTGTCTCTTTTCAAGCCTAAGACTTAGCACTAGCTAAAGGAGATTGACAGTCATGTTGTCAAGATGAGAGAGGAAAGAGGAAGTCCATTGGTTTGTAGGGCTATTGAGACTTTGCTTTATAGTCCCTAGTCTTCTATGGATGTTGCCCAATATGTTTCTATGTCTCACTACTTGAGGTTTGTTCCTTTCACTTTGGCTAAAGAAACTAAATCTACTCTTATTGGATCATACAAATCAAATTTCTCAGGAGCTAGGTGTTAGATCCCTCGTATGCATATTTCTAGTTAGAAAGCTAAAGAACTCTGGCTCATACATTGCATGGGGCAAACTTGAAGCAATTATGAGTGCCCTTCTCTATTTTTTATGGCCGATATTTTCTTCCATGTTTGGTTTTAGTTCATGGATGCTCGCGATTTTCTCTAGAGGAATGGACCTTGGATTTGTGGCAGGGTTGGCTTGTTCACTATTAGGAGAATTTTGGATTAGGAAAGGGCCTCCTAAAACATCCTAGAAATAAGGAATTTGTCCTCTAATTATTAATTAAATTGTAAATCACCTAAATACATAAGTTAGATGGGCCCATATAAATATTTAAAAACTTCTAAACACAAATTTTTATATCAATTTATTGATTTATATGAGTTTCATATCTTAAAATTCAATCTTGTATTGGTTTTATTTGAAGTTATTCTTTCTAATTTCTAGTTTTAATGCATTGTTGAATTGTAGCGAAGTTTCCATTATTTAGTTTTATGTTGAATTATATCTCAAAAATTGCAATACTTTCTTATTTATTATTTTAACTAAAGTTAGATCTGTTGATGCTATAATACAGCGTCGGGTATCTCCTTCCAGCCGTTCTCCTTTACATGATGATAAATTAAATTATAGCCAACGGCTATTTAATTTATAGACAGCGATTCACTTAATGAAGAGGCACAATTTGTATTAACTATATTTAATTATTGAGGTGCAAATTCATGAAGAGGCTCGATCTCAAGTGAAGCCGACTTCATTCTTGAAGGGACACAATTTCTTATGTAGCCAACTTCTTATTTGGCGATCTTCTATGAAGAGGTATCTCTTATTACTTGGTGGAGGCCGACTTGATGACACTTGAAGAGGCGCGTCTTCTCTCCTTGCATTGTATTTATATTTGATGGTTCTCTCATTGTTGATCATCCATTACATACATTCCACTCATATCAAGTGCGAGTTAGGGAGAAGTTCTTCAAGTGCAGATCGAGTTATTGAGTGAATGCTGAGTTTATCATCTATAGATTGCAGCCTATTGTTTCTGTAGTTGCATCAGATTGTGGTGCTCATTATAGGCCTTCATATTGGCCTTTATTGTAAAGGAGACTTCATTGTTGATTCAATATATAAGTGATATATTTGTTGCTGGGTTTTTCTCCCTCAAGAGGAGGGTTTTCCCAGGGTATCGGCTGTGTTATTGTGTCTGATTTTAAATTAATTTTCTGTGCATTAAATCTGATCATAAATTTAACAAGATCATCTTGTTTTCTCTTTGAAAATTTAGTACCTTCTATTAGAACTATATGATCTACAAAAGAATGCGTAAAATAGGTATGGTTAAATTAACTATGATGAGTTACTTTGTAATATAAGAAAGTTCATTGTAATAAATAAAAATAAATATGCTTTAATTTGAGATGATGATGTCACTATACAAGATGATGTCATCCTTTGTGTTGTTCAAATTAGTTATACAGGCAATACCCCACATTTCAAGATCCATTGAAAAAACTTTTTGATGATGAGATTTTCCCCTAATGTATGCCCTTAGAAACCCTTCTTTCATCATAAGATTGTATTGGGATCCCATTTGGATACATCTATACAAGCTTCCATTGGTCATGAAAAATGAGTTTATGATCAAAATGTCAATTGGTCAAATCAGGGATTTTGACAAGTCTAAAACCTGGGAGAAATGGACTTCAAGAAAAATAGGATAGCAATCATGTGTTGGTTGATTTATGTAAGCCTATCATTTTCGGATTTTATCCTCATAAGGTTCATGGCTTCAATATTTGGATTTTGAGGCTTTTCCTTTTCGATGCCTTCATTGCAATCAAATTGGTTAAAAAATAGTAGACCACACCTTTTCAAGTTCTTCTAGTTCTAGTTTGATTCAGCTATGGAAATAGATTCTAGAAGATGATAATTAAAAATAAAAAAATTGTTTGGAGAAATCATGGATGTTTTATAGCAGCATGTGAGGAAGGCAAAGTAAACCTTGCTCAGGAAACATCTAGATGGTTCCTGGGAGAGATTAGCTCCTCTAAAACCTCTTGTAAAATCTTGTTGTAGGATTCTACAGAGACACTGAAATATCAGCACCACCCCCATCTTGACACCTAACCACATAATCACTCATCCACTCATTAAAATAATCCATCTTATCTTAATTAATCCACTTTATAAAAATCAAATTGATTGAATAATCTTTATTACTTGATTAATTTAAATAAAACATTTCCCCACAACTATTCAAGTATTAAAATAAATCCATTATCCACAAATAATTTAATAAAAATAATGATTTACACCCCATTATTAACTAATCAATCAATTTAGTTAACTAAATCAATCACTTTAGTTAACAATTCAATCAAATCGGTTAACAATTCAACCAAATCAGTTAACTCATCAATCAACATAGCTAACTCATCAATCAAAATAATTAAATAATTCAATTAAATGAGATAACTAGCTAGTTACCTCCATAAAAATGGGTACTAGCTGCCACCTCTCCACATCCATTCCACCATCAATGCAGGTAAACTCATGATCCAAGATCAAACCCTGACAATTCATCCATCTTATCAAAAATCTATAAATTGAGATCAAATCCATCATTTCTTCATCCCAATTTGGAGCAAGTACATGCTGTCAAAGCGAACAACAAACATTCTATCATTTGAATAGCATATCAATTTGTCGGCAAAAGGTGTTGGATTTGGTTTGAGTCACGTCTTCAATTCATTATGTTTATGTAATTCATATTTCCACTCTATCGGAGGTGAGCATGTGATTCAATTTGAAGTTTGCATTTCATTTGCTGAAATCTTATCTTTTGTATTTGAATTTCACACTCACACTAAGGAACAGTAGGTGTGTGTGCAAAAGCAAGATACTAATTTGGGCTTATTTTTGGATGTTGGGGCTTTATTTTTGGATGATGAGGGTTTGTTGCTTCAGAATACACCTCCTCATTTAAAAGAGTTGGAATGGTTGGGGGGGCCTTCTTCCTTAGATTAGTTGTTGCTCTCAACAAATAAACCAAAGAAGTGGAGGAAAAAAAAACAAAATATCACAGATACTATGGAAGTCATTAACAAAGGCTCTCAATGGACCATGGCAGTTCTCTTTTCCTGTAAGGGTAGGAGATCAACCACCATCAAGGCTTTTTGTTTGTATCTGCTAAGCTCTAGGGGTCTTTTGTTTGTTCCTAGCTGAAGCTTAGCACTTCTTTGTTACGCAGAATATAGAATGTTTTCTTATTTTGCCCATTAAATAGCTGTTTTAAGTTCTGCTGGCATGTTGGCTCAGTATATCTTTGGGAGAGTATTGTTATGTCCAATAGTTATATGTATCTTCCTAGTTCTTTTAAATGTAAATTGTCATTCTTTGGTTTTATGCGTGAGGACCCTAACTGATCCCTCAGTTAACCGATCAAAAAATGCATCAGTTCAAATTCCAAACCAACAAGGGCAAAAGACACTCCAGCAAGTCATGGTATGTTGTTAAAAGGCAGAGCAATTAGCAATAACTCTGTGTTAAAATGACCAAATTGACAAAAACTATACTCAAAATAGAATGAACTTTTAAGCTTGATGTTGCATTCCACTGGAAGTGTAAATGAAAAAGGATTAGTGATGGTAAAATTAGGCACATTAGACTTAAGGACCATCAATATACTCTCACCAACAGATAAGCACCCAAACTTATCTCAAGCAAATGGGTAATTCTTACATTCTGATAGCTAAACAATGACTTCAAAGAGGGAGAGAGAGAGTGAGAGAGAGCAATTGAATTTGAATTGGGTACCTGTAAAGTTCTTCAAAACTCAAGCCGCTGGCATTCTGATTATAGATTTCGTGAATTGCGTCAGCCAAAATCTTCCACGTTCTGTCGGCATGCTTGGGATCCATATCCATCCTATGCTTGAAAGGCTCGATCCTGACATTCTTTCTTTTTGCACTGCTCATCCTTGCCTCCCTCACTCCTCCAAATTAATCCAAAACCCTATCCTCTCTGCCATAAAAACATCCAACGAAAAACTCTTACATGTACAAATGATTATTATTATTTTCCCTCAGCGTCCACGAACCAAAGAAACCCATCCCCTATAGGCACACAAAATATTATGCCAAATCCCCTTCACATTTTGAAAAAATAGGCATATATGTATTGAACAAAGCAGATTGTCAGCCGCAAAAATACCGTTACAATTGAGCGACAACAACGAATTTTTTTGAAGCTCAACACCCTAACCAGCAATCTTTTTTGAAGGGTTTCGAATTAATTTACCGAGAATTTTGAGACAATTGAAAGGAGTTTGAGTGCAAAATTGAATCAGAATGTTACCTTGATCAAGGTACGAATGCTTCTGTGGTCCGCTTGCTTCTTTCGCTTCGCCTTGTTTTATTCTTATTTTATGTTTTCTCTGATCTAAAAGAAGAGAAACGAAATTAGATCTAAGATGAAATTTTTCTGCTTTCTATAGAGAGCACTTATACCAATTCTCTACTCTCTCGCGGCTATTGGTACAAACTCAAGATAGATTTTGTTTTCCTTCCTTTTCCTTCGTTCTTTAACGATGGCATTGTGACTGTTGTCCTATTGTAATTTCTATTTTTAATTTAATTTCATTATCTTTTTCCAAAAAAAAATTATTAAAACTTAATAATGATTTTTTTTTTCAATTATGGTAGTAGGTGTTGAAATAATGTATGTTTTTGGTTAAATGTTAGGTTTGAGATGTCTTTATATAATTGTGGTATTCGATATATGAATAATAGATTTCTTTTAGTTAAGGGGACTCTATATTATTAAATTTGTTTGGGGTATATTGTTAAATTTGTTTGGAGTATAATCTTGACTTCGTTTCCTTTTAGTGTTGGGTCTTTGCACTCAACAAGACTTAATCTCTAGCAAGTTTTTTATGAGTCTAGCAAGTTTTTTTATGATTGTTGAACTATTGACCTATTTTATCTGAGTATCAAGGGCTAAGAGGTATTTATCTCATTGATACGTGAATTATCAACCTCCTTCAACTTGCATTGAAATCATTGACCTTCAAGGACTAATAGGTATTGATTCCATTGATGCATGAATTGTCGACCTCTTTTAGCTTAGTGTCAAGGGTTGAAGAGTATAATTTATTTTGTCAATATATGAATCATTGACCTCCTTCGATTTGTGCCAAAACCATTGACATCCTTTGACTTAGTGTCAACTTTTGAGGGGTACCCTTTGAGTTAGTGTCAAATATTAAGGGACATTCATTCCTCCAAGTTCAAGTGGGATTTGAACTTGACCTCATTTTTTAGAATACTAGACCTTTGACAATAATTGATTTCTAATAATAAACTTTTTGACACAAACATCCTCATGAATAATTCTACCATCACTCTAAAAATGTGTCAATATTATTGTATCATTTTTATTTTTATATTAGTTTATTTTAGATCAGCTTTTTAAAAATTGATGATTAATATTAATAAATATATTGCATCACATTTTTACTCTTTAATCATGAAAGAGAAATACATTTTTTCTTCTTCATTTTTTAATAAAAGATAGTTTTGCATTTTAATTTAAGAACACAAATCTAATACATTTTCAATTAAAAATCAAGAATCGAAAAACATCCATTCTACCGAAATCAACACAATTATAATTTAATCCTTTAAAAATCTTCTCAACAAAAATAATTACTAGTTTCATTCATAATTACAAACCAAAAAAGTACCCATACTTTTCCTTTTTAATAGTAAAAATACAAGATACATGTGTTTTAGTATGTTGGCGTCACAATCATATGATTGCTTGAGCCTGGTAATTTATATCATATTATAAAATATTTTGATTTTGTTGCTTACACGCTATAATAGATCTATGGTGAGCATTTTGTGTGTTAACTTTTAAAATTATTGTGTACACTCTTTTAATTCCTTGTGAACATTTTATTTTAAAAGTGTAAAGGTGATTATTTTCTTAGAAGATTTTTTAGTAGATAATTTACCTATCTATCAACTTTTTTATGTAATTAATTAATTAAAATAAATGATTTTAAAAATGTAGTGTTTGAATTTGTTAGTATTTTTATAAAATTATAAATACTAATTTAAAATTTTATATTGATTATTTTTATTTTTTATATTAATATTTTTATTGTTATTTTTAATATTTTATATAATTTAATTTTTTAAAGAGTATTGGCATCTTTATTAATCTATTTTTATGATTATATATTAATTTTTTTCAATCATATTTATATGTAATTCTTGATTTTTGAGACAAATAAAAGTATTATGTTGAAAAGGTATGATATAATTTGCAATGACAAAATTTAGAAGATATTAATCATAATTTTAATAGAAAATAATAGATAATAATAATGCAATATAAGGGGTGGGGGACCTAGCTTGATTGGCTAAAGCATCATGTTGCAGGCAAGAGGTCACGAGGTCTAGTCTCTCTCCTGTCCCTATGGTACTGAAGGGCATGTTGTGCCAGTGTCAATGGGGGGAATTAGTCGTGGTGGGAGGGCCACTACAAATAATCTACCTCACCTCACATGCAAAAAGTTTATCAGGTGCATTGCAATAGTGTACTCACATAAATAAATGTAATCCTTATCTCATCAATTGCTTTTTCATAGAATGACAAATCTTTTCATAATAAAATTCTAAACAGTTCTTCTTTGTTATTATTCTCTTCTACTCAAATAGTTTTATTGGTGTTGTTGGTTTCAAAGGTGTATTTTAGAGCTCACTACATTTGGTTTAGCTTTGTTAGTGTTCTATTTTTGTAGATCTATATAGATGATAGAATTGGCAATGGAGGAAAACATGTCATAGATGAGAGGCTTATATAGTCATGGTTGTTAACATCTAAATGCATGTTAAATAGCTTAGGACAGTTTATATGATTTTAGATTCCATGAATACAATTATTTTTATTTTGTATTATATTGTGTTTATGTGTGCTTTAAGTTTTGATTTTTTTCATTTGTTTTGGTTGGATGTTGACTACAAGCTGAGCAAGAGAAACTTTTTCATGTTGCTTGGTTCAATTTCAAATATAATCAAATGAACTCCATTGATAAGATGGATATGCTCAAGTGGATTTGGTTGCTAGAAGTATTGTCAACATGTATCTATTGAAGACAATTGATTCATTTACATAAAATTATGCCAAGATTTTGATACATCTCTTATCGCTTAACATTTATGACTGATAAAGACATACAAGAACATGTATTACTATTAAAATACAATTGCAATGGTTTATTCCATAATTTTATACATTTACAAGAAAGATATTGATTCTGGTTTGTGCCTGTTGTTTTCTAAAAGCCTTATTTTAAACTCTATTGTGTGAACATCATGTTACCATTGCTTCTTGTTTCAATTAGGTACTCTATTCATATGCCTTGTCTTCGCTTCCAAATTCCGCATGTAGTATACCAAAATTTGGTTCGATTGTAGTTAATTCTCTATTTTACAAACTCCTTCTGTGTGTGTGTAAGTCTAGAATGTTGGAAAGTTGCAAAAAGTGGCTTACGCTGCCAATTTTATTGACATGGAATTGATTTCTTTTTAAACAATTCGCTCACCCTATCAATACTTCTTCATCCATTCATATGCGCAATAGTCTAAGAGACAAACATAAGTCAAAGCATAAATATAGGATCCAAATGAAAAATAGATTCGATGGAAAGTCTACATTCATATAGGAGTACAAGTCATTTGTGTGCATATATGCCCCAGAGTCTCCATTTTTCGATTATAAACTTCTCTTCTCTAAATTATCTACCTCCTAAGCATCGTTCTCCTCCCTCTTTATATCTTTGCATGTGAAAGTTTAACCAACGTAAGAGGAAGTTCAACTGATTGAGATTTTGACGCTTTGAACATGTGAATCATTTTGGGGACGCAAAAGTGCAATAGCATGTTGGAATTTCACATGTGCAGATGCAACCCATAAGTCCACAAGGTGCAGACGACCCTAAGGTTCCGGCAAGATTCAAATGACTTCAATATTCCCACAAATATAGATGCTCGCAGAAACTTCGCAAGTGTTAAAGGTTTGCAAGTGTAGATCTACAAGTGGAAAATCTACAATCAACAACTTCAATCATGAAATTCCACTTTAGATTCAATTGGATGGTAATTTTCTGCAATTCATGCATGATGATGCCATTGGGTGTCACGCTAACATCATAAGTAAAATTATTCATCGAAACCGGTTCAATATATCGTTAAGTTTAGTTTACTAGGAATTGCCCACAAACATCTTGATGCACATGAAAATTCTCCAAAAGACAAATGGTGCCGACATTCTTGAAAACATTGAAATACAATTGAAATCTTCGTAAGGTCGAATGACATCACTTTTCCCACATTGTGGGAAAATTCATCAAAACTAGTCAAGAATCAAACTGAAACAAAGCTTTGGTTCACTTAGGAACTTTTGAAAAGGTTGATTGCAGCTCAAAAGCCCACAACCCACAACAATCTTAAATTTCATAATGATTTGGTTCACATGCAATTATCCGCAAATGTTCAGTAGCAGATTAAAAATTCAAAAGACCATAACTTGCTCATTTTCATCCAAATTTCATCAAATTTGATTTATGACTACCCATTTGGCTCTTCTACAAGATGATATCATCAAATTATCTAAGTTATTTTTTGAAGATTTTCCCTTGAGAAATTTAACCAAAACTACACTACCAAAAACCAAGCAACTGAATTGAAAAGAAATTTTATTTTTTGGCTAATGCAAGATTGTATATGGACCTAGATGCTCCTACACCAAAGTATCTAGAAACCATGTCAACATAGTCTCCATAGGTTTAACTGGCTTCAATGTAATTTTTAACATCTTTTCTCTAATCATGCACATCAAATTCACATTTGTGATATCATACTTATTATTGAAAGATTGAGTAACTTGCTCTAGGGAATACAAAACTCTTGACATAAGTTTTGTCATTATCATCTTAAGCTATTTAAGCACTATTGTTCTTAGCTGGGCATGGTGTTATTATTCTACATTTCTTGATATCGTATTCTTATTAAATTATGACTTGGTTCTAATGACTTCTCATGACTTGGTTCTAATGAATAGAAAGTGGTACTCCCACAAACTCATCACATGAATAAAGTTGAGGTGCATCTCAAATGACATCATATATTTTTTTAACCTTTTTCTTTTATTTGTTTAATTAGTCCATGGGTCAATACTATAAGGGAGGTTGGGTTTAATGTGTAGCATCAAAAATTGTCACCCTTAACAATTTCACATTATGTTTTGTCCCCCTTAATTTATTGGACCTAATTAAGTCCCTAATTTCTTAAATTATGCATTCCAATGCCTATTTTTACCATTTTTCGAAGGATTGCAAGCATTGAATAAATGCAAGCAATTAATGTTTTGATCCCAACACTCAAAGTCCTAGAAGATAGAGCCAAGACCCATACGTCTTGTCAGCGACCAATTTTTAATATGTTGATGGCATTTTAACATTCAAAATTCAAATTTTAAGTGTCAACTTTTGGGATCTAATTTTCGAGAAATTAGAACAATTGCATATAAATACCTAGTTATTTTATCATTTGAAATCTAACAACAAGAATTATCAAGCATCCATAGAGCCAAAATTATTGTCAAGAGCAATTCAAGAGCATCATTTCAATTATTTATTGCAACAATTCAAGATCCAACATCATGTCAAAGTTTATGTGTGTTTATGTTTTGTGAAGGCTAACACTTTTGTAGGTCTCCAACACATTCAAGCATTCAAGAAATCAAGCAAGAAAGATCCAAGACCTTGAGGTGATGTGTATGACTTCAGTCTTTCAAGGAAACTATTAAAGGGTGGTGAGTTGTAGGACTGTGATTTCATCATTCCTTCCTTTAAATTATCATTTCTACCATTGACATTGCCATTGTGGAAGTGGAAACACTTATATGGGGTTCGATTGAGGAAAGCCCCTAAATGGCTCAACATTCTCCCTCTTTTTGAATGTGTAGGTCATGGGTTTAAAGAGGATTGAAGGAAGATTGAAGGAAAGTTATCCATGGTTGCATTCAAAGCCCTAAAAGTTGTCAAGCCACAAAAACTCACCTACAAAATTATCTGACGACATTCTGACAACTCTATAACTAGAAAACATAAGGTCAAATCCAACATTAGAGGACTACAAAATCAATTTCGGAACCCCCTATCAGGGACCCATATGCCCCTAGGCGTCTGAGTCCTTCTCTGCATGCCATATCCAACTTTTTTATGATAGGTGCACAATCTCCAGGACTTCTCAAATCTACCTACAATTTACTGTTTCAGTTTGTGTGTTTTTGGAATATTGCATTTATCATATTAGGTCATATAGTTTAATTAGGTTGGTCATTCCAAATCATCTCTGGTCCATTTTCAAGGCCTTAATCTTGAGTGCAAATCCAAGTCTGATTGACTCACCTTCTTGGTTGAAATTAAATATATTCACCTTCTTGGTTGAAATTAAATATATTCACCTTGTTGATCTCCATTCTTAGTGAAACTTTGAAAAAGGGAAACTAATTGACCCTAGGGTTTATACATTCAACTTTAGGGTTTCCCCCCTCCTCCCTTTTTTTATGTTTCATTTTGGTGAACCTAACATCTTAACATTATATACCTTTTGAAATTGGTGGTCTTTCAAACCCTAGATCTAGGTTTTGCATCATATTGTCTTGCATTTCTCATTTAGGGTTTCATATTTGCATCATAAAACTCATAAAAATCCAAAAAAAAATGGCACCTCATACTACATCATAGCTTGCATTAAGGTGTGTTTTAGTCATTTAGATCAGATTTTCATTCAAAATTGCATTCATAATTATTTATTTTTGTTCACACATTATCATACATTTGCATTTCAATCACATTGAGAAATTTTGGAAAAGCATTCACTATCAGACCTATTTGCATATAGAAATAGAAACCTTAAACAAGAACTTAATATTCAATTTTTTCAATTTCAAACCCCCTACCGAGGACTTAGACGCCCCTGGGTGACTTTGTCATTGTACAGGTGCATCAACAAACTTTTTCATAGTTGTTTGTCTTTGTTTGCTCAGTTTGTAGGAACTTGCATATCTTTTTTTTGGAATTAGTAATTGCATGTTTTTAGGCATTTGACATATAGTTCATAAAAGTGAAAGAAATTACACTATTTAAATGTTTCAAAATTACATCAAAATCATCATTTGCAGGCCTTTACATCTTAGAATCGACCAATTATTGCATTTCAAATTTAAAATGTGCATTCATAACTTGTTCAAACATCTTTAACATTCTTACATAGTTTCATTTTGCATCAAATTGGCATAAATTAAGCAAATTCTGGGAAATTACTTACTTTTTATAACTGTTTGCAAGTAGAGTCGGAATCATTAAGCAGTGTAAACCGAGTCAAACTTTGAATTTTCAGAACCCCTATTGAAGACTCAGATGCCCTAGGCAACTCTGTCCTATTTTTTGGGAATAAGTCAACTTTCTCTGACAGAATACTCTCAGGAACCTCTATCTGAAGTTTCTATCTAATTGTTCTTCAACTGTGGATTAACAATTTGAGCCTCATTGCAAAATTTCATTATGGATATGTGTTTTGGTAACATTTGGATGTCCTTGAAATATTTGGTTGATTTTTCAAGCTGTGTTTGGTGATGATTCAAATCCTGATAATGACATTCATGATCCTTCACCTCCCAATGTATGTCCTCATGAGATAGATATCTTGGGCCAAGACAAAGATAACATGCACGAGTTCATACAAAATTCCTTATGTAACCTTGAGAATAATGCAACCTTTTATGCCTTAATGCAATGGCCTACTACTCCAGACCAACAACATCCTACCATGCAACTGCTTGAAACATTCACTTTGTTACATCCATAAACTAAATCACAAGGCATACCGAAACCAACATGCATGGAAGAACCTATTGATAACATCCATAAGGAATACATACCACCTTTAATGCTCTTTCATCTTATGAGAATAAAGTTGTAAACACACCCATTAACTTGGAATAGAGTTATGGTCAAGGTTTTAGAATCTTAAGTAAACAAGGATGTGACATAGAGAATGAACATGAGATCCAATCCCTCTTGGAACAAACACCATCAAAAGATACCAAAGGACTTGGTTAATGAGATCCTCCACCTCTACAACAATCAATTATTCAACCAACCAAGAAACAAAAAGTCCATGGTTCTCTTAAGAAGTTACCTTTCTTGCATCCTATAACCAAGACTGAAAGGGCCTTAGACACACTTTTCAAACTAGGACACATTACATTTCCACCTATCTGTGAACAAGAATATAAGAAAGGAAAGAGTACAAACATGTCTTACTATGCATATCATAGAACACTTGGACATCTTACTAATGAATATTGTGCTTTAAAGAAGAAATTAAATGAATTTGACTCTTATGGGGATCAAATTGAACATATAAAACATTAACATTTATGGTTTTGTGCTCCTTGCCATATGGTAGTTGTAGTGTCACAACATTCTTGCTACCATCCATAAGCATATAAACTAGGCTTTATGCAATTTGTTGGTTCTTTTTCTTGAAACCTTCAATCCTAAGGAGAAACACAATGCCTAAACTAGGGGATTAAGTGTTTAGGACAAGGAATCTGCACTATCTGGAGATTCAAGACAAGAAAAGCCAACGAACAAGGCTATAAAAGTCTTCTGCACTTTGAGCTCCATAGGACTTAGGAGGGTGATCCTAATTGTAGGTCCAAGCATATGATAAACTTGTCAAACAACAAACTAGAAAATTATGAAAGTGGATAGTTCTCAGGTATATGAGTGATGGGTATTTTTATATCCTACTAGGTTCAAGCATAATCACATTTGCAATGAACATTGCTGAGAATAAATAACTCAAATATCTTCATCTCAAACACATAGAGGGTTAATAGGTGAAATTTTCTCAAGTTCATCCTCTATACTCTTTCAAATACCATGAAGATATAGGAAACTATGATAACTTAACATGAAAGCAAAAGGACCAAAGTAGCATAAATTTAATATGATTAGATTGTTTTTGAACATGATCTGGGTAATATCACAAATTAGTGCCTAATCCTAAGGCATGGAGTCAAATCTAAGCTCATGAATGCAAACTTAAACAACTTATATCAAATTAGTGGCCCTTTGACAATTAATGCTTTACATTAATGTGACCTCTCATATTACTACATGATCATACTTGAAGATCCATTCCATTCCCTCAAACCCATGGTAATTTGTATACAAAATTTAATTCTTAACTTGAAGAAACCCATATACAAAATTACACAACTACAAAGAGATTGCAATGACAAATTAACATATCATTGATATATTTAATCCATATGCTATTTGAGAAAACAAAATGGAGATAACTTTTGCAATATTTTTATTGATTTGCTCAAACTAATTGACACTATGATAAAAGTTTGTACATTCATTTACTATAAGTAAAACCCCAATTCTCAGCTAAGCATTCTCTATTTCCTTCCCCTAAACCAAAAGTTTCAAAACCCTTTACAAATGAGAGAAGAAGAAAAGATATAGAAGAAGGAGAAACCCTATAACTATATCTTCAGTTGACACCTAGAAGCATTCTTCTTCGTTGATCTGTAACTACCTTTGCTTCCTAAAGAAGTTTCAATCTACTCCCAGATTCATGCATCTTACATTTTCCCCTACCCTGTAATAGAAAATATTCCCTTCATGATGACCTTCTTCATTATATGCCTTGATGTTGAAAATATCTGTTGACCGTGAAAATATTTATTCCATTTTATCCCTGTGGTGAAAATGACTCTTCAATTACCCCTGTGGTAAAAAATTATTAGCTTCATTGTGAAAAAACTTCACCCATTTGTTTTGCCCTGAAGTTGAAATATTTTCCTTCACCATTTTGCATGAAAATTGGTTGTCTTTGCTCTCTTGTGAAAAAATCCTTCTCCATATTTTACCTTTCCATAGCTAGAGGAAATAATTTTCCTGTGCAAGTCCTTTTATTCTGCTCTTTTTATCTTTACTCCCCAACAAATAAAGTTCTCTAACTTTAAAAAGATTTTAATAATATTTCTTAGGCAAAAATATTTTACCCATGCCTCACACATGGGCATGTGCAGGATCATGGTATGCCAAAAAGTGGCAATGGAGAAAAAAATACGTGTTTCTACAACTCAAAAACGCGAAAAATGGTGAGTTGACTTTTTGGGGCTCAAGTGACTACCGAGGTAGAGGAAAAACTTAGATTTAAGAATCGGATATCCGATCCAAATCGGATATCCAATTTTGTTGACATATATATATACAAAATTTCAGGCGACCAAAACTCATTTTCACATTTGCATTCGACTCAACCGCGGCGGGCGCACAGTGGAAAGCGCAAATCAGATATCCAATTTGAAATCCATCTCCAACAGGTAAAATTCTTGATTTTTTATTTGCTCTAATCAAATTTTCAATTAGATTTGTTTAATTTTAGTTGATTTTTTTCAAAATAGGGTTTTTTGGTAGATTTTTTATGAAAAAGTTGAATTTAGCATGGATTTTGATGAAAATTGAATGTTTGCAATGGATTTTGATGAAAATTGAATGTTTGCAATGGATTTTCACTTAAAAATAGTGTTTTTTATGTATTTGGATTAAAAATTAGAGAATTTTAATGAATTTTGTTTAAAAACTAGGGTTTTGTTTGGATTTTAAAAAACTAGAATTATTTTATACTATTTTGGAAGGAAATGAAGTTTCCTCTCTCCCACAATAATTCCTTCTATTCCCAACTTTACACCTCCAATCATAGCATCAATGATGGAATATAACAATGGTTTAAACTCAAGCTTAGGAATTTATAGTGGAAATTATAATAGTTTTGTCCATTCACCTATAACACCTTCATATTCATCACCCCTCCTAAACATGAAATATAATATCCCACCATTCCTCCATACTAGTTCACCATACTTGAAAAACTCTCACAACATGTGGCCCAATGATTTTGTGATAAATCAACTTTTTTATTTAAAGTATGAGATTATTACAACA
>VDFB02378287.1:0-53929 GCA_007258455.2 Sequoia sempervirens
ACAATTGTTATCCATCCTATTGGTAATTACCCTTTCTATCAATTCCTTCAATGCCTCTTCTGTTTTCCTTTTTTCCTCAAAAATGTTTTTAAAGCTGTCCCTATTCCAACTCTTTAAATTTTGCTTGATCAGCTTCAATTTTGCCACTAAGTTGAACATTTTTGAACCACCAGGATTGCACTCAGACCACCATTGCCTTATTAGATCCAGGAAGTGTGGATCTCTAAACCACATATTCTCAAATTTGAAGGGACACCTAGTAGGTTTCCTTTCCCCAATTATTTCCACAATGATAGGGATATGATCAGAGCCCGAGGCAGGTAGAAGTCTACACTCTAAGGAGTAGGGAAAGATGCTTAAGTTGCCTTTGTAAAGAAACTTGTCTAATTTCTCAGCTATGCTACAAAATCCCAACCATCTGTTCGTCCAAGTAAACTGACCATTCCCCATCAGAATCTCCACCAACATATTCCTTTCAACAAAATTCTCAAACTCTAATTGAGATTGCATTTTCCTCTTTACCCCACCCTTCTTGTTCTTTTCCCTCAAGATGGCGTTGAAATCACCCCCCAGCCGACAAAATTCAAAAGTAGGGTTACTGCAAACTATGTCTAATTCCTTCCAAGTTTCTCTTTTTTGGATGCAAGTGATTGGACCATAGACGTTTATAAGAAGAAAGCACAAATTAGAAGCAAGACTCCTTACCTTACATGCTATTCAATGCTTGCTTGAAGCAATCTTTTCCACTATCGCGCTTTGAGGTCTCCAGATAGTTATAATTCCTCTCGAGGGTCCGTTAGCATTCATCCCTAGCATTTTCCACTGCTTCATACTTTTCCCAAAGTGCTCCCTTTCTTGCTCGCCTAACTTAGTTTCTTGAAGAATGCATGTGTTTTCCTGGAAAGATTCTAGGTGGTGCCTGAGTAGGCACTTTTTGTTAGGGGCATTTAAGCCCCTAATGTTCCAGGTTATGATTTTCATTGCAATTCAAGAAGGGCTTCACCCTTCCCTACTTTCAACATTTCACTAATCTTTAGTTGCCCATTGGCTTCGCCATCCCATTTGAGCTTCTCCTAGTTTAGGATTCTACCTTTCTTTTTACTCTCACTGCAATCAGGGGAGGTCTTAATCACATCTTTCTGACAAATACCCAGTTTGCCAGTCTCCAACTACCCTGATGGCATAACTTTTATTCTCTTAGTTGCTTTCAGAGTTGCTTCTTCCTCTTCGAGATCTTGATCAACCTCCTCCAAGTTTGGACCTTCTTCCCATTCCTCCCCTAGATCAGCTGCTTCTAAATTTTCTACTAATGATCCATTCTTGACTTCTTTTGTGAGTTTTTCTAACTCATAACCAACCTTAATTATAGAGTTGAGATCTTCCTCATTTATATTGTTGCCAATCAGATCCAGGGCCTCTGATATCTTCATATCTAGTTGCTCTCTTTGATCTGTCAAGCCTTTCTTCTGCACGAATGAAACATCTTCCTTTTCCTTAGTTGCTGATTTTGCCTCTTGTTTCCCTAGATTCGAATTTATTGAATTCAACTTTGCATCAGTCTTTGATGGATTGGAGGCACAACCATCATTCGGATGTTGCTCCACCATTCCTTTGTCCTTTTTTGCAGGGTTTCTTCATTCCAATGTTTTAACTAAGGTATTGTTAAGGCATAGATTCGGAATAAGGGACTGCTGCCAATTGCCCCATTCTGTAATAAGTTTGATTTCCCTCCAATGTGGATTGCTGAGGTTGTTTTCCACACATAAGCTAACATAAGTGCTAATCCCATCTGGATTTAGCCTTTCCTTTGGGCAAATGAATTTGCCCAAATGGTGTCCAATATCTTCCAAAATACCTGGTTCCCAAAACTCAAAAGGTAAGTAAGGTAACTTGAACCAGTCTTGTATTTTTTCCATGCTGTGTTGATAGGGATCGAACCCAACCTCCCACCTACGGATGTAAAAGCCGCTTTCATCCATAATCCATATTCCATTTTCTACTTCTTCCCTGATTGCTTGTGATGGATGTATCACAATGAAATAGCCATTGGCTAATGCCTTGAATTGCATTTCTTGACCCCAACGACCACGCCACTACTTGACCAGTCTATCCTAGTTTAAATCCTTACCATACCATCGGATAATTAAACTTTGCAATTCCATCTGAGCTATTGTCGACTATAATTTGTTTGTTCCAATTACCATCATCTTTTTATAGCCATTCCTTGTCTTAGCCTTGCTCCCATCTATTCAGTTGTTATTGTGATGAATCTCTTTATACCCAATATGCGATCTCCTTACCTCTTGGAAGCCACCCCATTTTTGTCAATTTCCATTATTCTTAGGAAAGGTCTTCGCACCTTGAGCTTGGTTGTGCTCCCATCTAGGGTTCCTCCTATCGTGCCTGTTGTTAAAGCTTCCACCTAACTGCCTACTTTCATGGTGCCTATTCCCAAACCTGCACTGTCTGGGTGGGAAATGTTTGGGGAGATCATACCTGAGCATCCCATTCTAGCCGTGACCGCCATCTTCTCTTTCCGATTCGTGAGATCTAATGTGCTTTATCCATTTTTCATTGGCTGCACGGGCCTTAATTTGCTCCATAGGAATTGCCTCTTCCGTCTCCATCGCTCAGCAATGTGAGTCCTCACTTGTGCCTTTCTCCGCATACCTACTCCTTCCATCTGCTCCTTCGTTCCTCTGCTCAGCTCCTTCGCACCTCTGCTCTGCTCTTTCACTTGCCATTTTTTTGGGTCATAACACCCTTTTTTTGTCAATAATTATGTATTCTTATTAATAAGGTAGAATTTTATTTTATTTAATTTATTGCAAATTCGGGAACATGACAGATCTATATATAATTATTATTCATTTATATTTATAATATTTATATTGTTATATTTGATAATTATAATATTATCTTATGATAATTATAATTAAATTGCTAATATTTCTTTTTATATTTTTAATATGTATTTAGTTATTTATTCTATTCTATTTATTTGCATTTCAATGCTTTATATCTTAGTGTTACAATTTCGGGGGCATGACAATTCCTGGATTGAGAGAGATTGGTTCTAGAGGTTTTAGACCTGTGGATTGTATGGGAGTGAACCTTATCACACAACTATTCCAATTTTGGCTGTTTGAAAACAATAACCCCACGAACCACAGTACTTTTGAAGAATTTTGCTCGGTTTGGCCAAATTAGATCGGGTCTAGTGCAGTGTTGTGCCAATCTACAAGTCTCTATGGAAAATGCTCAGATTTGTGCACATTTAGGGTGAAATGGTGATTGTTTTTAAAGGGTGTCTGGTTTGTGAGCTCACAAATATACAAATCTCATTTATAAAAAGTGTTGATCTAGTATTTTAGAGCACAAATTACAAAGGATTGACCATTCACATAGCTCACTATCCTATCCTATTTCTGAGGTACAATGCGAATGATTTTTTGAGGCTAATTGCTTATCGGTGCATCACAGATTAGATATGGTCAAAAGCTGCTTAGGGCTAGGTTTTGGAAAAATCTATGGGTCTTCCAATATAGTCATGGGTATGTGGAAGTTAAAGGCCACATATAGAGGTTGTTTGATGCTTGGGTATTGGAGTTTAAACCATCCTCATTTCACTATACCCTTTATGGGGAATCTAGCTTAGTCAAGAATGACAACGCTTCTGGGGATATTTGAAAACCTGTGGCACAAGGTTTTTAGCTTGAAACCAAAGAAACTACTTTTGTAGCCATTTTTTTGATCACCAAGATCCTGAGAGGGCAAGGTGAGAGTATACATTGGATAGTCACAGAAAGTCCTAAATTTGGATGCTCCAATAGAACATGGCCTCGGAAAGAGCAGCCCATGTGGGAAACAAAACAATAACAGCTGCCAGCATGGGCAAAAATTATCTTCCCCTTTGCATTTCTCTATCCTAGCACACTCGACCACTGCTTGCATTTTCAATTTCTATTGTGTGCCAAGTCTGACCTCCAGCAAGTGGTTCAGTTGGCCAAATAACTCCAAACACAATGATGATATTCCAAATCATGATCAAAATGTCAATAGAACCATTGCCCAAATAAAACACTCTCTGTTCATCTTTTCTGGCACCGATTTGTAGATTGGCTGTTTAGTCCACACACAGCATTGCTGAAAGCAATATAAACTGTCCAAAAGAAACAAATCCAATAGCCCAAATATGCACAAATGACCTGCAAAAGATCAGGAATCACTCCACAGAAGATCCTGTGCTGTTTGGAGTGGGAAAAGAACACCTGCAGCATGTTAACAAACACCTGAAGCATGTTAATGAACACCTGAAGCAGCTTAGTAAACACCCACAGCATTGCTGAAGGAGAACCTGCAACACTGCTGCAGGAAAATTTTCACAGTTTCTCTAGTGCCCTGTCTTGATACCTTCCAAATCTGACCAACTTATACCAAGTTTTTGGATCAGAGACTTAACTTAGTAAGGGTAGAGGTACATTATGGTAATTGTTGAAATAACTTGTTTAGTAGAGCATGGAACAATTTGTAAGTGCTTTACTATCATAGTATGCAAGTTCTTGGCTATGAGCTGAAACTTTACGAGGACCATAGATGGGTGCACGAAACCCATATAAAGGGGCATTACATCTGATGTTCTTCCCTTGCCGTTCCTATGACGATAACATGCACATTGTTATAAATCCGAGTTCTTCATTTCAGATGCTGGGTAGATATACATGCAAAATTAAACAGGATTGTTTATGATATAAATTTTAAACATCGTATGGACCTTGAACTGATCTGGTGTAATGGTTTATTAGTGGGCAGTCAATAATGTATTATAGTTACCATTTTCTGTAACAGGTTGGTGCTGCAGCATTGAAAAGGAGTCGAGTCACTACAGGTATTGCATTTACAGCACGTTTTTCTTTCATGATAGTCCATGACAATTCATTACTTTTGATTAGAATATCAGGATAAATTATTCAATTCATAGAGAATGAACTTTTCTAACAAGTTCGAGTATTCGGTAGATACCATCCTCTGTTACTATCCTTACTAGAGAGAAGGGAAATAGCTTCTTTCCTTTCATATTTACCCATCATAATATTTTCCTTTGACAGGTGTCCAAAATGGAAGTACAAAATAGGCTAACTTGTGGTTTCTCTTTTATGTCACCATAAACATTATAGTTTATCTCTGATGCATAAATTTGAGTACAGGCACACACAAAACATGCAAAATTGAGCATCTCATGCTAGTGGAAAGTAGTTTTAGTCCAAGCATCTACCATTTTTAAAAGGATCTACAAGAAAGGCAGAATCCATTTAGCTTGAGGGAGAAATGTACAGTTTTGGAAAATAAATTATAACATATTGATTATCATATTGAGGATCAAATCAATATTTGGATGCAGTGAATGCCAATGCTTTGAAGCTGAGCTGTGAACTGATGAGGCTTTTTGTTACAGGTATATGTGGTTGTAAGAGTTTTGTTACAGGTATATGTGGTTGTAAGAACTCTCTACAAGTAATCCAGGAAAAAAATAAATGGCTTTTGAATATTTGTTTTTCATTATATTGAGAGATGAACCTATTCTTATTAAGCTTTGTAATTCTATCAAAATAGAAATTTGTTTTGACTCTGCGTGGAAATGATTCTAAGTTTTCTACTTACTAGTTTCATGATTTAATGCTTTTCTGCTTATCAGAGACTGTTCAACGAACTGCTATAGTTGCTGAAGCAGAAGGGATCACTCAAATTGAGGGTACGCACCTTGAGAGAATATTACCCCAGCTGCTTCTTGATTTCTAAATTGGATACTCAAAGATTTACACTCAAAGTTAAATTACGCTCCAAACGTTCTATTCAGTAGAGACATCAACACTGGGTGGTGGTTATTCCTCTATAGTGTTATAACCATGTTAGTAAAGCCATGAGATAGTCTCCTTAATGGGACTTTAAATGATCTGTAAACTTCGATGGTTATGCTATACAATAGTAATCAACATTTGGATTCAATGTGAAGGACTTAAGAACTGCACTTTTAGGCAATTAAATAAACTGAACTTGAAAGGAAAATGAGAACAAAGAAGTAGTGTTTTTTGGGAACATGCCCCTTGAGGTCTGAGTGATGTCCCCAAAATTCCAGACATCCTAGGGACTTGTAGGTGATGTCCCCTTTTCAGGACTGGACAAACCTACTTCATTTGGTGCATAAAAATAAAAAAAATGTAACTTTTTAAGAAAATATCCAAAAACCCTTAAAGGGGGAGGATCGCCATTGCAAATGTAGGACATTGTATTTACTTTTAAAATTTCAATTGTTTTATTATTTATTTAAGTTATTTTAATAGCCATGCTCTGCTGTCCTCAAAATTTGGGAATTTTATTGCGGTCTTCCCCATGTCTCTTTGTCTCAAAAACTCAGAAATATTGCACACAACAAACCTGTTGAAGACACAAGGAATTTACTATGGAGAACCAGAACCCTAAGAGAAAACACTAACACAAGTGAGCCAAATAAACCCCTTGTTCACTATGTCCAATGACAAATACAATCCTAGGCCCCTTGGGCACACAACCAGCCTGAAACAACAATGTTCAATCCCTAAGAACACTTGCAACATGTATTTGCTGTTAAATACAATCTACTTGTGCACTTGGATAGTTGAATTCTCTTGGAATTCACTTCAATTCCATTCACCCCTTGTTTGAAACGCATTGCCAACATGCATTTATGCTTATGTAAGTCAGAATAGAAGAGGAAAAGTTGCTAGGAAGTTGAAAAGTACAAAATTGAAAATACCACCAATTGTTTTTTGATGTCTCATGAAACTGTCTCTTTTCTAACGACTATGCAAAATTAAAGTGATTTATAATTGATGAAAGGTGAAATAAATGCATGAGAATGTTGGTTAAGAAACATAACCGACCAACCACCCAAAACTTCCAATGAAGGTTATTAACAACAATAATACGGATTGTTATGATTGTTAATAATTATCACAAGATGTAATATACAATATTTATTTATTCTAACAATCTCCCCCTTATTGTTGCAATTATAAAGCTCTAAAATTCATTGTCACAAGTGATTTAATAAATATTTCTACTTGTTACTCTTGAGTTGAATGCTATTGGAGTTGAATATTTTGTTGTTGCACATGCCTATGGATTAATGGCACTAGAATTGAATGTGTTTAGCGTGCTCATGAAAAATTAGATTACAAACAAGCTGCAACACTCTTTGATCGTTGCAAATAGAATGGTAGGTTGTTTTTTAGACACCCATTCTTGTCAAGATGCAATATAAACATATTGCTTTGCAAACAACTCCACATGTGACAATTTTTTTTGTTGTGGAAGAGCGATCGACAACTATTTTCTTTTTACCACCCTATGATATTGGATTGGATCCCAAGAAGAAAATTGATGGGAAGCATACACACCTTCCTTACTAACCTATTGATTGTTTTGTTTGCTTAGTTTTCATAGTGATTTTCATATTGCATCCTTTCTTTTTCTCTTGTTCTCATTTGTTGTTGCAGGTCCTAGGTTGGATGTTATTCCTTTAACCTTTGCTTGGCTGTTTCCTTCTATTTTTAGCTCTCTTTTGGATCTATTGCAGTGGTGTAGCTTGTGTTATTTTGTCATCTCTAATTGTTGTTACAACTAAAAGATTTGGATGCTTCTAATGCTATTTTGGGTAGTCTTAACTATTGGGCGATCAAAGAATATTTAGTGACCTTGAACTAATAATTGTTATGCTAGTGCAATCATTTATTACCTTTGAAATTTTGTTGGTAGAGTGTAATTGTTCTTGCGCTATATCTTTTATTAGTAATGATTTATCCTAGGTGAGTGGGTTGTGGTTGGTAGGTCTAAATATGGAATTGGATTGGGTGGGTTTAGATGCCTTAACTTTTTAGAAGTAAAAGATATTTGATGAAAGGTAGTAGAGGGAAGATTATCTCGTTGTAGGTTGATTGAAGGAATGGTGAAGTTGAATATAAAGGAACAAAAAACAATAATAAAGAATATGACTTTGCATTTGAGTTAGGAGGCCATAATGATTCAATTGTAACCTATAGGATGCCTTGAAATCTAGAATGCCAATCTTGAACAATGAATTGTTGACAATTGAGTATCTTAGACTGAGCACTTGAACGAGATAATTGATACTAGAATGTTGATGCAAGAAAGTGTTGTACTATAATTTTGAATTGCCTTGTTTGTAGCTCTTAATTTTGTTAATAAATTTGGGTATCATTTGGTATTAGAGTAGGATTAGATCTTGGGCTATCGTGAATTTCATCTTGTAAAACCTTGAAGAGTTTGTTGCAGGTGGTGAAGTCTTGTAATTGTAGAGCGTTAAGAGGTAAATATGGCTTATGGTGACATTGGGATAGTAGAGGTGTTAAGAACAATCGTTGCAAGGTTGGAAGCCTTGGAAACATCACAAAGGAGACATGTAGTAGTTGATAATGTGAGTGAAGATGAAGGCAACAAAAAAACTAGTTAGACAAGATGGAGAATATTCTTCATAAGGGCTATGTCTCTTATTGGAAATTGATCACATATTGATACTATGTGCTACAATGGAAGTTTGAATGTAGAAGAATTGATAAGATTGGATCTTGGAGTTGGAGAAGCACTTTGAGTTTGAATCAATAAAGGATTCATAGAGGGTGAAGTTGGCAACTACCAAGCTAAAAGGTCATGCATCCCTTTGGTGGGAACATGAGCAAATGGATTGAAGGAGGAAGGGAAAGGAAATAATTCAATCATGGGATTCAATGGTGACAAAGTTGAAATCATTGCCAATTATCATCTAAATTTGTTAAGGCAATTATAAAATCTAAAATAGAAGGAATTGAGTGTCTGAGCATGCACTAAAGAATTTTATCAACTCAACATTGAGTTGATCATGTTGAGGGAAATGAGGAAAAAGTTGCAAGATGTTGAGGAGTTTGTCATTGATGTAGTTGTTGGCAACATGAGCATAAGGGATAAGCACAAGGTATACTATTACGCATTGCAGTGTTGTCATTGATGTCAACATTGTATCTTAATATGGAGATCATGGTGCAAATCATTTTGGTTGATTCTAACATGTTTTGGGATGTTTGTGGAAGACAATTTTGCAAGAAGGTTTGATTCGGTGAAGCCAATTATGATGGAAATTGATTAAGTGTCAATTTTGCTAATTCTGTGTAACAAAGCATTCAGTTTTTGGGTCTGCATTGGTCCACAAATCAAATTTTGTGATGACTTGAACTTCAACATTTAATAAATAATGTCTTAACTTATTGGTAGTGAACACGAGAGCCAACATTTCTCTTTGCAGTTCTAGCATAATGTTTTTGGTTGATAGAAGCATCTAATTCTAGAATTCCATCTTGTTTTGGCTTTTGGTTTGAAAGTTATGAATGATAGAAGTTTGATTTGACAATTACAATCATTTCTTGTATAGAGCATATGAGTTGGAGAGTTCACACTTTTTCGTAGATAGGATTTTGGTTTTGCGAATTTAAGGAGATGTTGACATATGCCAATAGATTGTGCATTCTATATGGCACAACATTTTGAGGACCACGTGTCTGAATATGGGTATACAGTTGAAGAATTTTTGTATTAGGTCTTCTGCGGTGTTGACCTAATAGGTGTGAAGGTATACGAAGGTTAAGTATTGCAGAGTTATGTGGGAGCTATTATAGGTCCATGTCGACCTATTTCAAATTGTTTTAAGGATTGAATCTTGGCGCGAGGCGTGTGTGGAAGGATTTGAGCCGACAAGTCATATATTGTATATTTTGTATGATACATCTAATTAGGACGATTTAATTGATGTTATGCTTGAAGTAGATGTATAAGCTAGATCATTTTTGGTGTTTTGATAAATGAGATACATGCAAGTGATGAGAATGATGCGAATTAAGAGAATACATTGCAAATCTAAGTTGTGAATGTTGAGCAGAATATTAGAGTGATGCAAATATAGAGGAAAGCAAAGTGTTAGATCATAATAAGATGAAGTGTGTAAAGTCAGCTTATTGAGCTTCATTGGAACTGTATATCATGCATATGATAGATGCAATTGTAATAGTTCAATCTAGGTTGTGAGCCACAAAATTTCTTCTCTTTTTCTCTTAATGGGCAATGCTTGTCCACTTGGATAGTGAGTGCACTTGCAGTGAACACTTCTGTAAATATACTCTAACTAGTTATAATATATTGGGAGCTAATCCTCGCTGTGGTTTTTCCCATTTTGGGCTATCCATGTAAAAATTTTGGTGTTCATGTGTTATGTGATGTTGTTGGATGTTTCATGCTTTCTTTCATTTACTGCAATTGAACATGCTACATGGATTGAATGTTTAAATGTTTGAAAGGTTTAAGAGAATACTAATTCACACACCCTCACTCCTCACCCCCTCCCCCTCAATATTCCGGGTGTTCAACACAAGATATATCAATGGACTTCATTTTTCTATTCAAGATGAGTTTTAACATAATTTGGGTGAGAATGATAGAAGAAGCCTACTAGTGCCTTGAGAGTTGAAGAAAAACTAGCAAGGAAGCAACATAACAACTTTAGAGGAAGAGGAAGACCCACTAGAGGAAGATGACAATTTGGTGAAAGTAGAAGACATCAAAGTAATAAAGGGGAAGCTAGTAATGCTTATTATGAAAATTACAATTTGGACACTAGGGGAAGAGGGAACACCTTTAGAGGAAGACAAAGCTTTGGGAGAGGAAGAGGTATAAGTTTCAGTTGTTATTGATGTGGTGAAGAAGGCCATAGGGCTTATGAGTGTCCACAATAATCATAAGATTATGGAAGGAATCATTTTGTTGAAGCCAATGAAGAACATGAAGCACCATCATGACATGTAGATGACTTGAATAAGGAGAGGTCCTCATGATGAAGGTATTGCTAAAAGTAGAAAAGGAAAAACACAAACCGACACAAATAACCTTTTTTGTATACTATTTGCAAGTCCAAGGGTAAGTGTTACAATAACCTAGTATCGAGTGAGATGGTGGAGAAGCTAAAGTTGAAAGGAGTTGTACATCCAAGACTGTACAAGGTATCCCGACTACAAAAGGACTATGAACTTTTGGTAAAAGAACAATGCTTAGGTGAATTCCATACATGAGCTTATCAAGATGAAATATTGTGTGACATCATGCTTGTGGATGCTTGTCACATTTTGCTTGGATGACCTTGGCAATATGACAAAAGGGCTATTCATAATGGAAAGAACACTTACAAAATAATCAAAGATGGAAAAGAGTGCATATTGAATCCATTGAAAGATAGAGAAGTGGAAAAAGTTCAAAGGTATGCTTAATTACTAGAAAACAATTTATAAGTGATATAAAAGAAAGAATGTGTTTTTCAGTTCTTTCTAAACTCAAAAAAAAAAAAAAAAGCATTGAAGAAGAGATTCCATTCGAAGTACAAAAATTGTTTGGAGAATATGCTGATATTTTGTCACATGAGATGCTAAAAGGGTTACCACATGTTAGAAGCATTAGCCAGTACATTGATTTGATTCTTGGAGCCAACTTATTGAATAAGGTAGCGTATATAATGACACCTAAAGAGAATGAGGAAGTAAATATACAAGTCCAAGAAACTATTGGACAAAGGTTTGATTAGGGAGAGCTTGAGTCCTTATGTTGTATGAGTAGTACTAATACTAAAAAAAGATGGAGAATGTCATACTTGTATAGGTTCTTTTTCCATTAACACGATTATAATAAAGTATTACTTTCATCTACCTTGGATTTATGACTGATTGATTGTTTGAATGAGGTAAGATGCTTCACCAAAGTTGATCTAAAGAGCAGGTATCATTAGATTCGGATCATAGAGGGTAATGAATGAAAAATTGCTTTAAAGACTAATGATGAGTTGTATGAGTGGCTAGTCATGCCATTTGGGTTAACAAATGCACCTAGTAACTTCATGAAATTGATGAATGAGGTACTTAAGTTTTATGTTGGCAAGTTTGTAATTGTTTATTTTGATGAAATTTTGATTTTTAGTGAGCTAAAAAAGGGGCATTTAGAACATTTGAGACTATTTTTATAGAGCTTAAAATAAGAGAACTTGGTAAATTTGAGAAAATTCAACTTTAAGAGGAAAGAGTTAGTATAACTAGGCCTTGTTCTTTCACACGAAGGACTTAAGATGGATCTTGAGAAGGTGAAAACAATTGTAGATTGACCATCAACAAAAAGTGTATTTGAGATTTTTTTTTCCCGGCAACACAAGCTTCTATTAAAAGTTTATCAGGAATTTCAATGCTATATGTGCACCATCAAAAAAATCATGAATGGGAATAGGTTTGATTTTTTAATGGACAACAATAGTAAAGGGTTTTCAACTCCTTAAAGAATTGTTAATAGGTCAAACCTGTATTAGTAGTATTTGATTTTAACAAAGTATTTGATTGTAATGCAAGTGGAACAACAATTAGAGCCATGTTAAGCCAACAAGGACCAAAACATATTTCAGTGAGAAGTTAAGTGAAAGCAAAATACAATACTTAGACTATGATCAAGATTTTTATGCTATTATTCAAGAACTTGTCAGATGGAGGTACTATTGTTACCAAATGAGTTCGTACTATACATAGGTTCATCAAGCATTGCAATACATCAACAATAGAGGTAAAATTAACCAAAGACATGGAATGGGTTGTGTTTTTACAAATTTATTCATTTGTTTTGAAACATAGAAGTGGCAACTCTAATTGTGTGGTAGATGCTTTAAGTAGAATATGTTTATTAATGACTAAAATGAGATTAAAGTCACTGGCTTTGATGCAATTAGAGAGTTATATGAGTGTGATGCAGATTTTAAGGAAGCATGGGTTGCATGTAAGGGTCTTGTTGATTGAGATAGAACACCATGATTGGAGTATTTCATTCAAGAGGGATTATTATTAAGAGGAAGGTGTTTATGCATCCCTCAAGGATGTATGAGGGGAAATGTAATGAGAGAAAAAAAAATGGATGTTTGGTTGGTCACTTTGGAGTGGATAAGACACTAGCACACCTGAGGTAATTGCTATTGGCCTAAGGTGGGTAGGGATGTGAAGCATTTGATGCAACATTGCAAAAATTGTCATAAGGGAAGATGCCAAAATATCAAGCTATACTAGCCACTACTTTTTCTCAAAAGGCCAGATGAGCATGGATTTTGTATTTGGGTTGCCAATAAAACATATAGGTAATGATTCAATCTATGTTGTTGTTGATTGATTCTCTAAGATGGTCCATTTTTATCTTTATAGGAAGTCAAACGATGTATCTCATGTTGGAAATCTATTCTTTAAGGAGATAGTAAAACTCCATTATTTATTGAAGAGTATAGTCTCAAATAGGGACACAAAATTGCTCTATGTATTTCTCCACATTTTCCTCGATTGGAACCTTGATTTTGTGAAGTTGATTAAGACTTAACACCTCTTGTTGCTTCCTACATGGATATACATTTTTTTCTAAATTAGTGGTTACATAATCTATGCTTTATAAAAAAGAAAACAATTTAGTTGAACTTAACATTTCAATTGTAATTCCTTTTAATGATTTTTATTTCTTTAAAACCTTGTACTTTATAACAATCTTGCTTAATTCATTAAGATTTTTGAAACTATATTCAACCTTCATTGTGAAAATTAGGAATGCCATAAATGGTGTCCCCTGTCTATCCCATCACCATTGGAACAATCATATTTGTGATCTAAACAAGGTGAGGATATATTAGTTCTTCCTTTTTCTTCTCTTAACATGAGCACCATTTTCAAAAATAATCTAGATTTATTCATAGGCCTTTCTATTTTCATACTTCAAATGACAATGTTATCCTCATTAGTTTGGAATACTCTAACATAGGGTCTTTGGTATGAAATTTATAATTCTTAAGATCATAACCCACATCACTCACATCCCTTTTATTTTGGCATATGTAATGGCCAATTTTGATGGGTTATGCATACAATATTTATTATGTTGGGTTATGTTGTATGAGACTTATTATGTTGCTTTAGGAATATTTTTTTGAATGAGCAAGGTTTTCTAGTATACTCCATCAATAAGCTTATGTATTCTACATACAGGTTGTTGAATGACATACTATCACAATTTTATTTTATAAAATTAATGTTTCTACTTTATTAATTAATGACATAATATGGGAAGATGAATGTGTTGTAGACCATGGTGTAATTGGATTTGTAATTACTCCAAAATTAGTCGAACACTCATGAACATTATTATTGCTCTTTCATTTTTTATATGTTTAATCATACTTTTGTTGTTGTAAATCCACAAAGCATAACTAGGTAAGATGTCATAAAAAGATCTTTGTAATATTTTTTGAATTTGCCCATAGTTGATGGTGTCATTAATGATTTTTTCCTAACCCAAAATTTCCTTAGTATGAAAAAGTTAATTGAACCAAACCATGTAGCTCTCAAAGGAAACCATGTTAGGTTCTTGCCCATCATTTGACTTAGTAAAATGAAGGCATTCTATTTTTATTTGAAAAATATGTGCTTGGATTTTAGAATGTGTATAATATTTCATTATCCTCTTGGGTTTATTTGTTACAATATTTGCATTTATGATACTAGATGGGATCCCAAAAGTACAATCATATTAAACAAACTAAAATAGAGCAAACTAAGTATTTTATGTCCTCTCATTCTTTCACTTGTTATTAGAGAAAGTTCCTCACCTCATGAACCTTCAGCGAATAATGAGGAAATATTTTATAGATTTATTCTAGTTTAAGAATATGCATGATCTATTCTTTTGAATGATCTTTTCTTAGCATCTTCAATCCATATTATTGGTTATAGGATACACAATCCTTTCCATATACCACATTGTGCAAGGTCATTTTAATTGATTTTTTCTATGTGAACCTAATTGTCTAAAAATAAAATTTTGGCTTATGCTAGGTTTTTTAATTTTCATCCATCATAATTTCTAATGATTATTGTTTGTAAGAAGATCTCAAGGCCTTCCAAAAGCAAGATTTTGTTTCCTTTAAACCTTTTGTTAAATAACATATTTGTTTGGGAAAAATTTCATCCTTCCTAATGAAATAATAAGTTGCAATTAGAACATATGTGTGACCTTGTCTTAAATTGGGATTTAAAGTATTTCCATAGTTTGGACATTAAATTTATAATATAATATCTAGTATTAATGCTTTAGATAGGCCATGCTTAGGAAAAGTTGCTTGCTTAGGTTTTTGGGTGAAAATTTAATAATGTCAAAAATTTCTCCTCAACATTTCAAAACCCTTAAATATTGGTGGGCAATAGTCCATTACAGGATCATCTTAAGTTTGTTAACAATGATTTTTTTTGGAAAATTTGTCTTAAGAAGATTATTCAATCTTTTAAGGAAGAGCTTGCTCAAATCTACTTTATAATCCACATAGGGACTCAAACTTTAGAGAGACTTCATGAAATTTGGACTCATGATATTTATTGGGATGTTCAAGGATTTTAATCCTTTATATTAAGCCAATTTTTTCAAAATTAGCCACATGATCCAAGGGGTTAAGATCAAGTTGTTAAAGCATTAGGTTTTCATTGTGGAGACCTAAGTTCAAAGCCCCAAGGTGACATCTTAGGTGGAATTCTAAGTGGTTAATTTTGGTTTGCCACTATTTGGATTCTAGTAGGGATTTCTATGTTATGTAAAATGTTGATGCTCTTCAAGAGCTAAGAAATGTATTGCTTGTGAGGAACTAAATATTAGTATTAGTTAGTGCAAATGCTTGGTTGAGTTATATTTATAGACTATCAGAAATAAAAAATAGAAAATTAGCCACATGTGCTTTAATGTTCCAAAGTTATTCTTGTCAAGACATGATTGATTATATAATTTTTATTTTCCATTTTTTTTTAGGTTGGAAAGGCACCATATTTGCTTTCTTCCACTATATGAGGATTTTTAACAATCTCTTTCTAGATAACTACATTCATTACATTATAATCAAATCTACCAATCCCAAACATAGCTATACATATACATGCATACAAAACATTAAATAACTCTTACAAAGCAATGAAATAAATTTCACTTATCTTCCCTTTTATGCATTCTTAGGAAGCTTGTAGAAACAAACTCAAATGTAAAACATTTGCACTTGGGAATATCCAAATCAATAATTTTTCCACAAAACAAGAATTCTAAGTCAAATATAGTGTGCTATTAAGGAGGACAAAGGGACTAAGGGCAAGCCCGATTTTGTATTATCAAAACTTTCTTAAGTCTAGGGCTCGTGCAATATGACATCACTTTACCCATCGTTTATAATTGATTTGAGATAGATCCTAATGGGCCTTCTTTGGTCAAAATTATGAATAATGTTCATCACTCTCTATGTCCCTACCACATGATAGAAGTTGCAAAAGATGGAAAGGATTCCTGGGAGTGTTTAGTTAGTTTTCTTCTCTTTTTATGCAATTGTGGACTTTTTGTTGACTACTAGATATTTCCCACCAGTCCAATATCTAGTTTCAATTTCCAATCCCACAAGGGAGTTTTGCAAAGTCCTTCAGGCCCTTCACTCTTTCACTTTCTTTCCATTTCTTCCTTTTTCAAAAACCCGATTGTAGTTCGAACTTCCCTTCCTTTCCCATCATTTCCTATGTCTTCCCCTTTGAGGACTTTGGAAGTGGATTTGGACTTCTTGTTTCTCCCCATGTCCACTTCCCTCCACTTCTATAAATTTTTCCCACACCATCCCTATTTCATCCTTGCAAAATTCTTGTCCACCTTTGGATATTTGAACCTCTAGATTCCATATATTTTCCCAAATTTTCTCCAAGTCTACCTTGTAAATTTTCATCAAAATTATAGACTTGCCTTCCAATATCCAATTCTTATATCTATTTCTTACACTTAATTCTTGCAAGGTTTCCTAAGATTTTTTCATTTGTTTGTTCTTGTGTGGAGGTTGAACCAACTTGAAGATCGCCTCCACTTTGTCCACTTCCAAGGTCTAGTTCTACATCGAAATATCGTATCTCATTTTTGGCCAACCCAACCATTGTCAATTTTTTGCAATCTCCCCTATTCACCCCAACTACTCCCAAGATCCTCCTAGGATGCCATTAATAGCTAGATTTGACCATGCAACTACTCTAATGGGTTTTTCTTGCATAAAATTCCATAATCAATCTTAAGGGCATGTATTCTCATGCAAATGCAAATGTGAAGGATGGTATTTTTTTGTTCACCATTAATATGTTGGGTGAATTTAGTTCCCAAGGACGCTTCGCCTACTCTAGATTTCTCATCTCACAATTTTTGTGGGATTTATCTTATTTTGCATGACAAGATTGTATGTCTAGTTCTTCATCAATTTTCTAAAAGAAACAAAGGTGAAGCTTTTTGCTCTCTTGCATGATACAAAATTCCATTAATGATTTGGGAAGGAGGTAATTAGGTTGAAAATGGATTTCACACATCCTCTACCATGTAACCATGTGAAGATGACACAAGAAAGCATGCATGACCTCTATAGTTGTAGGTGACAATGGCCCTTTCTCTGAAGGTATTCACTAGTTTTGAGGGTGTAAGGAAAACAGAGGTGCATAAACACCTTCCTAATACAAAATCCTTAGAAGAGAAGTGCAGAAAAAATATTCATTTAAGTTACAGTCATTGAGATGCACATTCACAGAACAAAAGGATAGAAAAATTCATCACACACAGAGATAACACCGGATTTATGTGGGAAAACCCTTACAGGAGAAAAAATCACACACCAAGTAAAGCCACTTTGTATTACAGTAAACAAATTACATACATAGTTACAAACTTGACTCTTAGGTGTTAACTCACAACAACAATACAATCCCTTGATCAACCTTGCACCTTGATTACAGTTCTCCTCACACTGTTACAATGCTCGTAAAAGCATACAATGTAGCACCACCCAACCTCTTTCAGGTTTTCATTAATTTCACTATCTTCACCAGCAAGCTTCCTACATCTTGGGCCACACACACTGCTATCCAACACACATCAAGCCACTCAACAATTAATTTGGTTACAGAGAATATTACCATATTTGTTCTCTGTCAACCCCCAAGTGAGATCATGCATTTAACACAAATATATCGCTATCAGGAAATACAACTTTCGGTCCAATGATTGTTGATTCACAACAACGATGTAGAATCAATGAATGAATTCGTGCCACGTGTCGACACATCACTCATCCACCGCTTTTGACTATCCTACCATTTGGGTATCTACCTCCATTAGAATGTTTCCAAGACTTTGGGAGATCTCTCCCCGAAAACCCCATGTCACATCGATAAGCACTAGTGGGTTATCACTGAAATGTCTAAGAGATATCAGAGGATTTCACACCAACACCACCCTGTCACATCGACATCGCTACCACAACACCGTTGATGAGACACACCTTATTGAAGAGACTTAGGAGTATCTCTCACCAACACCATAAGGTCACCTCGACGCAATGGTTCACTAGGCTCACAATCCTCAGAATGTTGAACAAACACAAAATGTTGAAGAGACATTTACGAATGTCCTACCGAAAAGCATGACTCACAGACATAGCTCCACCACACTCTAAAGGGATGTCGAAGAGACATGTGTAGATACCCACTGAAACTGCTCTGTGTCGCCAACAACAAAAGGGATCGCCAAGTTGGGAGGTTAGAAAAATTGAGAGCCCTGTGACATAGGTTTTGTAGTTTGGAAATCCAATGATCCCATGACAAGCTTAATGTTGCCAAGTTATGATCTTTCAGAACACCGCGACCTAGGTTTCAAGGTTCTAGATTTTAGCGATAGTCCGACAATGAAGGTTGACAAAGTGAAAATGCCAAGTCTTTAAGAGGGGTTCAAGCCAACAAGTTGAGGCATATTTTCCAACAAGCTCCCACTTGATGAAGACTTACTGGCTTCCTCTAAACTCAAAGTTATTAAAAGTCATAGGCCCCAAGGCCCATCGAACTTGCACACCACCTATACTTGTCTATGCTCACATGCTTTGTCAATGCATCAACGACATTCTCCAAAGTATCCACTTTTTCAAGATTAACCTTTCCATCCTCCATATCATGAAAGAAATGATATTGAACATCAATGTGCTTCATCTTGACATGGAAAGTGGGATTTTTCACCAAACAAATGGCACTTTGACTGTCACAACATATCATAATCTGCCTTGCATTAAACCCAACATTAGAACACAAATGTCTAATCCAAACGACTTCTTTGTAGGTGTGTGTTGCTGCCATATACTCTGCCTTAGTAGTAGATAAATTGACCATAGCTTGCTGCTTGCTCATCCAACTCACTGCATCACCAAATGACATGAAGATGTATCCACTAGTGGATCTTTTGCTATCAATGTCCCCTGCCCAATCAGAATCCACATACCCATGAATGTTAAGAGACCTTTGTAATCCAACCGAGTTGCCATGATAACACAAAGCATACTCTGAGGCACCCTTCAAATATTTGAAAACTCTCTTTACAACATCCCAATGTGGTTTCCTTGGATTAGCCATAAACCGACTAAGTACTCCCACTGCTTGGGAAATGTCTGGCCTTGTACACACCATTGCATACATTAAACTACCAACAACACTTGCATAAGGCACTCTGGTCATGTCCTCCATCTCAGTAGAAGATTTTGGACAATCTTCAACAGATAACTTCATTCCCTACATCATTGGAACAATTAGCTGCTTGCAATTAGTCATACCAAATCTCTCAAGGACAGTGTTGATATACTTACTCTGGCTAAGCCAAAGCTTTCTACTTCCTCTATCCCTTTTTATTTCCATCCCCAAAATATACTTTGCTGCACCTAGATCTTTCATTTCAAACTTTGCTAACAAATGAGATTTTAGATCATAAATCATAGTCTTACTATTTCCTATGAACATGTCATCCATGTACAAGGCAATAATAAGCAAACAATCATTTTTTTAGTTTTTTAATAAACACAATGATCTGATTTTGATCTCACAAATCCCAATGACAACACAAAGGTGTCAAACTTTTGGTACCACATTCTCAGCAATTGCTTCAAACCATACAAAGATTTCTTTAACTTGCAAACCAGGCTTTCTTTACCTTTTTCAATGAAGTGCTCAGGCTGGGAAATATAAATTTCTTCTTCCAGCTCTCCATGAAGAAACACTATCTTCACATCCATCTGCTCGGTCTCTAAGTCATACATTGCTGCAAGTGACCAAATAAATATGATAGATGTTAGCTTAGCTACATGAGAAAAAAATTCTCCATAATCAGTTCCCTCCACTTGGGAATAACCTTTCACAATCAACCAAGCTTTATACTTCTCAACACTACCATCCAGACCAATATTTTTCTTAAATACCCATTTATAGCCAAAAGGCTTTCGCCCTTCAGGAAGGGGTACCAAATCCCAGGTTTCATTCTTTTTCAAAGATGCCATTTCCTCATTCATGGATTCCAACCAAGAATTTGAGTCAGACATCTTAATTATCTCTTTCACAGTCCTAGGCTCATCAGTGCTAGTAATCAAAGCATAGGCATAGTTCGAATCCAACATAAAAAATCCATACTTATTAGGTTGACGATTTTCACGTGTAGACCTCCTCATAGGCTAAGGCTGAGGTTGTGGTTCTTCTTCTTTAGAAATCTCAGAGCTACTAGAACTCTCCTCAGTTTTAGGTACACTTTGTAGTTCATCTTTATCTGGAGTTCGGGGAATTTCAACTACATCATTCTTCTTTTCTCTTTCTTTTGTCTCTGACTGCAGATCAGCTGAGGAAGTTTTTAGCTCTCGAAAGATTACACTTCTGTTGTACATAATCTTCTTAGTAACAGGATTCCAAAGCTTGTATCCTTTCACACCAACGCCATAGCCAATGCAGATACATTTGACAACCTTGTTTTCCAACTTTGATCTTTTCTCATTCGACACATATGCATATGCCTCACAACCAAAGACATGAATATGTCTTAGAGAGGGCTTCTTACTAGACCACACTTACAAAGGGGTTTTGTCAACAAGAGTCGAACTAGGTGAACGATTTATCAAGTAACATGCTATAGACACAACCTCAGCCCAGAACTTTTGCTCCAGACAAGCACTGCTCAACAAATTTATTGCTCTTTCCATTAGCGTCTTATTTAACCTTTCAGTAACTCCATTCCACTGTGGAGTATAAGGTATAGTTTTATGCCTTTTAATCCCATGGTCTTTGCAGTACCTTTCGAAATATGTAGAACAAAACTCATCGCCATTATCCATCCTCAAGCATTTAATTTTCCTTCTAGTATGATTTTCTACCAAGTTTTTAAACTCTTTAAATTGAATGAACACTTCTGATTTACTCTTTAGAAAATACACAAATTCCCTTCTCAAATAATCATCAATAAAGAAACATAATATCTAGACTTCGACAACGAAGGAACATTCACTAGACAAAATACATTAGAATGAACATAATCTAGTATGCCAAAAGATTTATGAGGATTTGAATAAGATGAAACAAAATGTTGCTTTCCATAAATGCATTGTTCACAAAAATGAACTCAAGGTTACAATCAACAAGCCTTTCAACTAGATTTTTATTTTTCAAGGCTTTTAAGCCTTTTTATCCTATGTGACTGAGTCTATGATGCCATAGCATGGTTTTCTCTGTTGGGAGTTTCACCTCCAAGGAATTTTCACCCAGAGGAGCTTCATTCTCCTTCTCTACATGAGCAACTTTGCTTGACTTTATAGAGACGTTACATTGAATAGGACGTGCATCTAGCTTGTATAGAGTGCCTATGCGTGCACCCTTAGCCAGTGCCATTGAGCCTCTAGTCATCTTACAACCTCCACTTGAGAAGGAAACTTGTACGCCAACATCATTCAGCTTACAAATAGAAAGCAAGTTATGAGCCGAACTTGGTATGTGCAGTACACCATCAATTCCTTTGATTCTTCCATCAGGGAATTGGATTCTGAATCTTCCACGACCAAAAATTTCCAGAGTTGAATCACTTACCAGGGACACCTTTCCACCAACATACTTTTCATACTTAGTGAACCAATCTCTGTGAGATGTCATGTCAAAAGATGTACCTGAATCAATCAACTAGACATCATCTGATGCCTGAGTCGCCAAGGCAACAATGAAGGAATCTACATCACTCTGAGAGGAGTCATTGTCTGAAGAGTTGTTGTTGTTCTCCTCCTCACAATCCTTTCGGATATGACCAGTCTACCCACAGTTCCAACATTTCACCTTGGACTTTTTACCAAGAGAGTTTGATCTCCCTTTAGATTTGGATTTAGACTTCTTTCCTTTCTTCTTGCCTCTCTCCTTTGATCTACCTTGAACAACAAGAGCCTCCTTAGCCATTTCAAAAGACTTCCTTTGCATTTCTTCTGACAACAACAAGGAAACCACATCCTCCATCTTGAAAGTAGTTGTACTTCCAATAGCCATTACTAGATGATCCCAAGTGTCGGGTAAGGAACATAAAATAAGCATACAACGATCCTCCTCCTCCATCTTCACAACCACATACGCCAACTGAGAAAAAATCATATTAAATGAATTCAGATGATTTGCTACAGATGCACCTTCTTCCATATTCAAGGAGTACAACTTCTTCTTCAGGAATAACTTATTCACCAGGGACTTTCCCTGATAAATGTCACCAAGTTTCTTCCATAATGAAGATGCAATCTTCTCCTCATGGATGTTCAGGAGTACAAAATTGGCTAGACAAAGTCTTATCAACCCTCTAGCTTTTCTATCTTGGAGGTCCCAATCTTCTTGCTTCATACCTTGTGGCATAGTTCTAGACA
Organism: Sequoia sempervirens; assembly: GCA_007258455.2. Taxonomy (NCBI): domain Eukaryota; kingdom Viridiplantae; phylum Streptophyta; class Pinopsida; order Cupressales; family Cupressaceae; genus Sequoia; species Sequoia sempervirens. The sequence goes on from VDFB02378287.1 coordinate 22,868, forward strand.
AAAAAATCCAGAGGTCTCCATCCACCAACAGGTCTTCAATTTTGTGTTTCCACAACTGAAAATTTCTGCCATTGAACTTTTCAATTTCTACTCTACCTAATGTACTTGCCATCTCAAACTGTAAACAAGGCAATCAGTTCTTCTTTTGCAAGACTCCCACTGAACATGATTAGCACAAAAAAACCAGCCCTAATCATAAGGATAACACAACTGGCTAGGCTCTGATACCACTTGTAAGGAAAGCAAAGGTGCAAAAACACCTTCCTAATGCAAAATCCTCAGGAGAGAAATGCAGAAAAAACATTCATTTAACAAGTTACAGTCATTGAGATGCACTTTCATAGAGCAAAAGGATAGAAAAATTCATCACACATAGAGATAACAACAAATTTACATGGGAAAATGCTTACTGGAGAAAAACCCACACACCAAGTAAAGCCACTTTGTATTACAGTAAACAAATTACATACATAGTTACAAACTTTGCTCTTAGGTGTTAACTCACAACAATAATACAATCCCTTGATCGACCTCACACCTCGATTATAGTTCTCCTCACGCTGTTACAATGCTCGTAAAAGCATACAATGTAGCACCACCCAACCACCGTTAGGTTTTCATTAATTTCACTATCTTCACCAACAAGCTTCCTTCATCTCGAGCCACACACATTGCTATCTAGCATGCATCAAGCCACTCAATAATTAATTTGGTTACAAAGAATATTACCATATTTTCTCTTTGTCAACACCTGAGTGAGATCATGCATTTAACACAAATATATGACTATCAGGAAATATAGCTTTCGGTCCAATGATTGTTGATTCACAACAACGATGTAGAATCAACAAATGAATTTGTGCCACGTGTCGACACATCACTCATCCACCACTTTTGAATATCATACCATTCAGGTCTCTACCTCTATCAGAATGTATCCAAGACTTTGGGAGATCTCTCGTCGAAAACCCCATGTCACATCGATAAGCACTAGTGAGTTATCACCAAAATGTCTAAGAGACATCAAAGGATTTCACACCAACACCGCCCTATCACACTGACATCACTACCAACACACCATCGATGAGACATGCCTTGTCGAAGAGAATTAGGAGTATCTATCACTGACACCATAAGGTCACCTCGACACAATGGTCCAGTAGGCTCACAGTCCTCGGAATGTCGTAGAGACACAAAATGTTGAAGAGACATTTATGAATGTCCTGCCGACAAGCATGACTCTCATAGACATAGCTCCACCACACTTCGATGGGATGTCAAAGAGACATGCGCAGATCTCCCACTGACATTGCTCTGTCTCGCCAACAAAAAAGGGGATCACCAAGTCAGGAGGTTAGAAAACTTGAGAACCTCGTGACATAGGTTCGGTAGTTCAAAAATATAGCAATCCCGTAGAAAGCTTAATGTCGCCAAGTTATGATCTTTCAGAACCCCGTGACATAGGTTTCAAGGTTCTAGATTTCGGCGATAGTCTACCAATGAAGGCCAACAAAGGGAAAAACACCAAGTCTTTAAGAGAGGTTCAAGCCAGCAAGTTGAGGCATATTTTCCAACAGAAGCATATAGTTTTAGATTGTTACTATGGAAATGGATGAAAAAATGGGTTATAGAGCTATGAAAAAAGAGTAGGGTTTCAAAATTATTAAGGCTTTTATCTCTAGTAAAGGGTTGAAGGTATTTTCCATTGTAATATTTTTGGGTTTTGTCCCAAAATGTGTGATATAGTATTGTAATCCCAAAAGAATGAGTTAACCATGTTATATCAATATCTTTTGAATGTCTTCATTTTTAGTGTATATATTTCTAAATATTTTGTTGGTATTTAAAATCACCTTTGATAATTTGAATGTTAACTTTAATTAGTTTTCATACAAATAACTATTAAATATTTATAAATCTTTTGAAAGGCATCCTTTTAGATTAACACAAGGAATATATGGGTTTATCATGGATAGCTAAGTTATGTTCATCTTGATATTTTGCAATTTCATTTATCTACTTGCATGCATAGGTCCTAAATTATGTGTGGATTTTAAGGATATGGTCTTTATTGGTATCTTTATTAATATATCACAAAGTGGGTTTCAATCTTTGCATCTTTTGGTTTATAAAACTTTTTACTCTATTGCCTAGTTATATATTTAGACACCCATCCACTTCTCGCTTAACCTCCTATTGTTGCAACACATTCAAAGCAACTAAAAACTAATCTTCATTTTATAATGTGTTGACTTTGTTTCATTTAATTTCATGTATTTTACATGGTTGTTCATCTATTTTATAAAGGTGCAAAACCTAAAAAAGAACGAAGGAGACCAAGTACAACTTCAAGTTTGGTTCCTTGATCATATGTCTTACCTTTTTCTTCCTAAATGAATTACCTAGGTTCAAATAAAAAATGTGGGATGAATTCACTCCAATAGCTACAAAAATCAAGAAGAATATGGATGGGTTTCCAAATGAACAATCATATACTACCATGTACTGGGGTTTCTTTAAAAATTTGCAACAAGAGTTGTAGGGGAGATACAAGATACCACCTAGTTTGGTCTGGAAATATGAAAAAGAGATAACCTTTATGGTAAATAAGGATCATTGTTTTATGGAGGTAGTAGAACCTAAAACTGTATGGATATCTGAACTACCTTATGAGGTTGAGGATGGTTTTGTACAAAGTTATATAGATATTCCTTTGTCAAAAACTATAAATCATGGATGAAATATACTAAAAAGAGAGAAGAAACCAGTGGAAAATAAAGTTGACAAAGTGTTGAAGGAAATTGGTGCCAATAGTAAAAGAAAGGCCACATCTCAAATTAGTTTGGAGAGAAACACCACTAAAATTGGACATGCTAGGCCTAAAAGAAAGGAAAAAATAGAAAAATCAAATGAGAATGAGACATATGACATTGAGGAAATTGTAGAAGTAAAATCTTCTGTCTTAGAGAAAAGAGAGAAAGGTGCAAGTAAAAAAGAAGAAGAGATATCCCTACAAAAAAGGAAAGGAATTGCTAAAGAAAAGATTGAGAAGGATCTTCTGGTCACACATGACCCCCTAGAATTTGGTGCAATACTAAATAGAATTGTGGAGAATGATTTACTAAATGAGACAATGATGCTACATCCATATGTTTCTTTGGGAGATAAAATGACAATTGAAAAAGATGTCATTGAGTATATGTTGATACAAAACATTTCTTTCAATGAAATTGTCAACAAAGCTCTTGATAGCCTTGTTGAGGCACTAAGACAGAGAAGAGACGAAGCCATCAAGGCTGATGAAGAAATGAAACAACAGGAAATTGATATGTCTGGGATCTTTGTCTCCTAGGAAGAGAAACAAAAGATTGTCAAAAGACAAGAAAAAGAGCTTCAGACCAAGAGAAGAATAGATATTTTAATGGGCCTAGATGAGGATATACAAAATAAAATATAGAATGAAATTGAAGTCACTGCAAAGAAAATCATTGATGAGATGCAAGGTAATGTTGATGGTGTATCACAAGATCCTTTGGAAAATACAAATATAGAAGATACACTTGGTCATAAAGATATGCAAGGACCCTCCAAACAACATAAAGAAGAAGACATCTTAGGTGTACAAAAAGTGCAAATTGTCTCCAAAATGGAGATAGAAAAGGAAGAAGAAAAAGGATCTGAAGAGAAGACAACCAAGATCCTTGAGATGAAGATGATCATGGATCATGCTGCTCCGGATGACACTATCCTATAGGATATTCTTGATGTGTCCACTTAGGACATTGATCTATTAATTTTTGAAAGTAATATGGCCATTGGTGATGAAAAGAAGAATGAGGAGATTGCTCCTCTAGTGAAAATTGGTGTCACAAGGCACTGAACAAATTAAGGTTTTTGTCCCTCCTCTGGAACACAATGCTTCTCCTCTGGAGAATTCTAAAAGTAATGAATAGATGAATAAAGATAATCCTAATATTATTTAGGATACAAAGGAGAAGGTTGTGGAGAAGCAAGATGCTTCTGAGGGTAAAGATCAAAGTTCCTCATCTTCAGTCTCGCTTAAATACCTATTATCTTTGCAGATGCAATTCCAACCAGTAATAAATCCTCAAATTCTGAATATCCCCACTCATGAAGGCCAGGTAGATCTATCTAATATGTATCCCCTTCACAAATTACAAGTTGGAGATATTTTGCATACCTCTGCAAGGAAGGAAATCTTACAAGAACATATAAAGAAAAGTGAATTGATTGATGATGTTGTAAAGATCATTTAAGAAGGATTAGTAGAAGTAAACATTGATGTTTCCCTACCTCCGGAACAAAAACTGAAGCTTTTGATGGGTTCCTTTAAGGATCATTCCTCTCACCTAGAGAAAAAGGCAGAACAAGAGGCCATAAGAAAAATTAAGTGATAAAAGAATGGTAGAAGCATCAAATTGACGTGCTAGTGCACATAATGAACTACAAGAAAACTTGAAGATGTTTAAAGAATGTATAAATGAAGTGACTTCTTTGTATCAGTTTTTCCTAAGGTGTCCAAGCTCCACCAAAAATATCAAAGATCAGATTGACTCCATTGAGTCACAAATTACTAAATTAGCTAAAATATATGATTTATCAAGAGATATGAATGGATCAATACGAGCTCAAACAAAAATAATTCATTTGTAGCTAACATTCCTTCAGCACTAGAGATCAGTTATGGAAATAGTTTGGTTAGTTGAGGGAAGTAGTTAACTTGAAACTTGTTTCTCTATCAAGTTTGCTACTAAATGCATAAAGCGTTGATAAGAAAGTGAAGACTCCAAGTAATACGAAGGAAGCTGAGGATTTGTACATGCAGTGTGAATGCCAAAATAACATTCTTTCTTCAACAAAAGTAGATTGGGTTGCAAACTTTGCACAACTTAGAGAAATTCACAAGAAAATCCTACCTTCTAAGGAATGTACAAAGGTATGATCTAGACAATTTTGGTCTTTGCAGAGTACTGTAGTATCTTTTTGGTTTTTGTCCTGTACATAACATCTATTTTTGGGGAATCTCCATCTCAAGGGAAGTATATAGTAAGGGGGAGTTCATTCAATTTTGGGATGTTGTAAATAGAAGATATCATGCCCTTTGCCCTTGATGTCAAAGGGGGTGAGGAATATATGGGTGTTTCCATCAATGACAAATGGGGAGATTGTTGGGAATAGGTGTTGTCATTGATGTTAGATGTGTATGATGAAGTCTATATATATTTCAGAGATAGTGCAAGTGCAGAGATATAGTCAACAATACAGTTAGATGTATGAATAATGATCAGTATGATATCTAAGTGTGATGCAGAGGATGCTACTCATGTTCTGATATGTCCATAATATTTTACAAATTATAAAATATTAGCTTGATGTACCTCATATAGAGACATGTTGCAAAAGTTTTTCTAAGGCACTCATAGGGCATACTCTAAGGTAGAGTCATGATTTTTTGATCCACATTCTTCCACTGGGAAAGATTTAGTCTTGTAGTTTTGGAAAAAATGATGGTTGAGATATGAAGGTGATATATCCAAGAAATCAAGTCATCACACCTTCTATAGTGAAAGTTACATGTTACATTATTCCGATCTATGCTCTAACATAATATTGTGTTGATGAAAGGCTTACTGAAATGCTCCCCATTCCTATAGAAGTGAAGGGATGATCATGCAGGTTTGTAAATATATTTTGCAATGGTAAAATCATACTACTTAGTAGTATCAAGTGATGAAGTGATCTACAAGTACAATTTTTGAATGACAATTAGCTACAATCTATTTGGAGTGTTTTGTTTCTACATATTTAGTGGGTTTCTCCTCTTATGCTAACATATTATGATCAATTTCTTCAAGAAAAGGTTGGATGAATATTGTCCATGATATAAAATTCCTACATCTTACTCTGCATAATGATTTTGGTATCTCCCCAACTATGTGAAGTCAAATAGTGACAATGTTGATGGTATCGATACTACTTGGGATGACATGACTTGGTTCATTTTTTATGGTTGATCTTGATCAATTGATCTTGCCTTGAAGAATATATTGAGATGAATTTGGGCCTCGACATAGAGTATGATGATCCACAACTAATTATCTTTTATTTTGGATGTGTTTTGGAGCCGACCCTTGGAGCTGACTTAATTAGAGTTTTGTTTTACCGTGGAGGACATATATAAAAGATCAACTTCATTTGTGAAGGTGATGATTATGAATGTAGAGTAAAAAAAAAGCAGAGTGAAAAAGATGAAGTGTCTAAAGTTAGTATAAAGGGATAATTGTGCAAAATAGTGACTGCATCATCAACATGTGTTAGATTCTTCTTCAAAGCAATTCATAATAATTTTCTTACTCTAAATTTCATGTATTCTGCTTTGAGACAATGAGTCTCATCAAGTCCATTGTATATTTATTTTAAGGTAGTATACCTTAGTCTGAAGTCCATGAGAAATGAGCCTCAAACATTGTAATTCTTGTTAACAGTGAGCTACATATATTATGAGATAATCCCCACTGTGGCTTTTCCCTCATTGGGTTTTCCACGTAAAATCTTGGTGTTTCTATGTGATGCATGTGTTCTCTTTTATTCCTTTCAGTTAATGTGTTGTGTTTTTAATTTGTAAATGGAATTAGTTAAGTTTTAATATATGCTGATTCACCCCTCCCTCTTAGCACATCTTTTTGTTCAATACTATTGTTAAATGTAAACCTCCCACATAAGAGGTGAAGGATCTATTTTCATTTGTATGTTTTATTGATGTTGGAGTTGAATGCTATTATTGTTTCATATGCTCTTTATCATCATAAGTATGGTGAAAAATAAATAGAGAACATTTGGATTAGGGCTTAAATATATCTCTTATGTTAGAGAACATTCAATTTTGGATATTAGATCATGTGTGGTCTCATGTATTTTTTCTCTTAAGTTTGGGGTTGTGTGTTGGTGAGAATAGCCATGTGGTGGTATTGTTTTAGTTCTCCTCTTGGTTGTAGGGAAAGTAGGGTGTGTTGGGAATGTTTTAACTTTGTGCTTCATGTCCTTGGACTCATTTGTAGGCCTTCTATATTATGAGGAGGGTCTCCTTTGTTGGTTAGTGTGTTGGAGATTGGACGAGGTTGTCCTCCTAGTCTCCTAGTTGTTTTTGACTATTTTGGAGTCTTTTTTGTCTTGTATTCTTATTTTATGAGTCTTGAATGTTGTCCTTGGGTATAGGACCTATAAATGGTCATCTATTTAGTCTCTAGCCATGAGTGCAACTTGTGGTTAGGAATGTAGTGCAAAAACATAACTACATTACAAATTTTGGATTCTAACACATTTTTAGGACACCTCTATAGTTCCAAGATGCCAAATTTTTTTTGGGACACCTATGGAGTGACACACTAGTGTCCCTCCTAGGCACTAGTTTCCTTTAGGAATTCTAGTGTCCTTTTTGAGCATTTTAGTCCTATGGTATGCTATTGAATTCTAGTGTCCTTTTTGAGCGTTTTAGTCCTATGGTATGCTATTGTACCCTATTTTGCTATACAATGGGTTCTTTTTCCCATTTCTTGGGGAAGACTTGTATATGAAAGTTGTTCCTCTTGGCTTGGCGAGGCTTCCAATTTTGTAACTTGATCAACAAGTGTCATATTTAGGGAGATGATTTTTTTATATATTGGGAATCTTTTCATTGCTTGAAAATGAACTATCGTCTTTCCAATTGGTGGAAGGCTTGTACCTCCTAGTAAGACAACCACTTATGAATGTTTTCCCTTGTGTTTGGGTATTGTGTGAGTTATTATTGAGTTTATTGGAGGTGATTGTTACCCTTATCCTACTCCTTATTCCAAAAATTGGTGGTTGCATAATCTTGTTGAGATATGATAGTTCCTAGTGTTCTGTTGTTTGTGTGGGTTTCCTTGGTGTTGTAAGAGTTTGTAACTAAGTTTTGGTAGGGATTCAAGGTTGATGATTCCCTCATCATAACCTTGTGTTGTATTCATGAGAGAGCATGATTAAGGGTTAGTACTCAATTTTCATTTGGATGCCATTCCTCCTCTCATAAATTCATTGTAGTGGTTCATCTCATGATTGATAAGTCTTTTGTTGGTGCCACCTTACTTGTAGCAATGGTGAGGATGCTCTTGTTTCTAGTGTCCTTGTGTGATCATGTTTGACATGACATTTGTGTGTATGTTGGTGTGTTGTCATACCTTGGTCGCGGGTGTTGTTCTTTCAAAAGGTGTTTGGCTTTAGTTGTTACAATTTCATCATGTGAGAAAGTAATGGTTGGGGAAGAATGTGTATGAGAATGATTGTTAATAAACCTAACACATGCATCATAGAAATCTAATGGTTCACCTTTTATTTCTTCCACTTTAATGTTTTTAATATTATTAGCTAACAATTTGAAGTTTTGAATATGAAAACACAAAAAAAAATTAATAGGAAAATGATCATCAAACAAGAAATCTAAGCATGTAGCATTAAAAGATTCTATGTGGATTATAGGCATCCTTTCCATTGTACATTTCAAAATGTGGCACATCAAATCCCATAGTAAATGAGTTTGCAATCATTCCATATGACAAATTATTATTTATCAACTCATGGTGTAACTCCTTTTGCACTAGATGATATTTTATTTAGCATAATTTTTACTTCATTTAGCTCCCTTATGATGCTATGTGATGAGAGTTGGGAATAGTGGAGGATAGAATGCATATTTGGGTAGTGATAGCTTGAGCGTAGGTTGATTGAGATGGGATAATGGAAGAAGGTACATGATTGGTTGAGGTTGGGAATTTTAGGTTGTGAAGGAGTGGTAGAGGTATGGTGGACATAGGATGTAGGACAAATGATAGATGGAGAGAAGGGAGGAGTATAGGAAGAATGATGTCGATGATGGGGTGCACATGTTATAGGATATGTGGTGGAGGAAAGAGGGTTAATGAAAAAGCTTGGTGATTGAGGATTGAATGAAAGGATGGTGGAAAGAAAAAATAGAACATTTAAGGGAGGGTAGTATCATTAGGAACACTAGATTCACCAACAATTTGGTCGATACCTTTAAGCATGTATTTTATCTTTATGACTTGGTCAAAATTAATTGATGAAGATCTTCAAACAATATAGAAGATTTATTATCACAACCTAGTGTATTGATGTCATTCTTAAGTAGTTGTAATTAATGATCAACCTCATTTTTCATTTGGGTCACTGCAAATTCAATTTGTCTATCATGGTCAAGGACCTCCTCAATGTTGATGTACATGGAAGTGGTCATATTTTCAATAATAGAAGCACATGAGTCGTCCATGGCTATAAAAGGATTAAGCTTGGAGTTGCATCTAATGGGAATAAGGAACCTTGGAAGCTTCTTTGGCATGCAAGTGTTATAATTGCACTAAAAATTAAAAGATGAATTAAAAAATAGAAAATAAATCTTTGATCCAAAAATAGATGAGAAAATTTAAAAAATATTAAACTAAAAATGAAAAATGAAAGAAAGTAAAATCCTATGGCAAATCACTAGGCTAGACATGAATTGTGGTTCATCAGAATGTAGGGAAATTAAAGCCTTATTATCTAAAAACCTAATTTAGTACTTAAATGACTAAGCAATAAACAACAAGCAAACCTAATTTAATGGATTTGAGACATAAATTGAAAAGAATATAGAGGTGCTTAGCTTTGTGTTGATTTTGATGTGTTGATACATGATTTTGTTGTTTTGTGATCAATGATTGTAAATGGAAATCTCATACTAGATTTGCAATCTAGGGCCTACAATGAATCTAGACAATGATGTGATTGATGTGAAACTAGGCTACACCATGCATCTTGGACTAGGACATTTGTATCATGTCACCTATTCCTTTTGTCGTGGATTTCTTTGTTGTTGATGTGGTGTTTGGCACTACATTCATGTTTTTTGTATTTACTTTCAGATAAAGAGTTGTGCTAAGAAGCATAGTGGAGCTTGTTGTAAGGAAAAGGGAAGACCATTTACTTCCTTGGTAGCTATTAAGCTCCTTTGTTGATGTACAAATATTTGAAGATCCATCTAGTAGTCGATGCAATGCTAGGTTGAGATGGTGATGTAATGCTCCAATGCACTTGTGCAAATGCTTTTCACATCTTATGATATTCTAATTGGTTGATTAGAACTAATGACCTAGAATTGTCTATAAATACAAGACCCAAGTCACTCAATTTGAAGTATTTGGCATGCAAGCTAATGGGCTAATGGTCAAATTTTGGAGAAGCAAGCCTTGGGAGTATGATTTTTGAATTTTAAATTTGGTTGACTCAACCATAGCATGTCCTAGTCCAAGGGATAGGGCTGTATACATGACCTAGCCTAAGGGAGAAAAAAATTCTATGTGATCAAACCAATCCCGACTAAACTAATAGATAAATAAATTGTAGATGATAAATTCTAGATTATGATTAATTTGTATGTAAAATAAATAAAATAAAATCCTATAACAATCCCAAAAGTAATGTAAAACAAAGATGTAAAAGTGTAGAATATAGACTTTTATCCATTGCAATAATCCTTTAGAATCCTTTTATGATAGTTGGTATGATTTTTCCACAGTCCATAAAGTAAATTTGAGTGAGCTTTTGGATTAACTATGTATGAGTTTCAATTGATGTTTCAAACCACACTCAATGATTCATCATCAAGAAGAGGATAATGAGGGATAGGATTGCAGAATTGATCTTAAGAAGGAAGAGGGTAGTGAAGGAGGAGACCGGAAAACGAAGAAAGAGAAAGAGGAGGTGGAAAAATAATAAATAAAATATATTATTTACAAAATTAATGATTTTTTAATTAAAAAGAATGAAAACTTATATTTAAAATTAAGTGAAGAGATATGAAGAGAACATAATAGACATATCTTTTTATGATATTACCTCTATTTTTGAACATGTGAATGAAATAATAACCCCTCTATGCAGTGACTTACTATTCAACCATTTTGGCCACTTAGAACAAGTGAAATACCTTATAAATCATATGGAAGAAATACTACAGTTAAGAAAATCACTGGTGAAGAAATGCCAGAATGGATACTCAGAGTAGTACTTTAATCTAACAAACTGCAATGCCCAATACCATATAGAAAGCAAAGAAAAATAGGTTTCCATGTGATTAGTTGTACAGGGTAATTGCAAATATTAAATCTTTCTAATGGTGAGAGCTATATTTCTATGAAGGTGGTTTTAAAAATGATTATTTCATATTAGTGTAAGATTTCTGGATAAACTCTGTAGTTTTTTCATCAACGTTTCGGATCATACTCCATGATCCATCATCAGATCAAAGTTTTAGGCTGCTACAGCATTCACTTCCTTAGATCTTTTAAAACACTTTCTGAGATTGCAGTAACATTTTATTTCAAAAAGATTGGAAAAACTTAGTCTGGGTCTTACAATTGTAAGACAAAAAATGTTTAAATGAAATAATACATTTACCAAAAGATTTGGCAATCAGAAAACAAACCCAAGGATAAATTCTGTTTTCAATAAATCAGCATCCTCCTGTACTTGGCTTAACCAAAAGACAACAGGATACAATAATTTCTTTAGATCAGTTTGTCAGGAGCCTTCTATCTTGAATTGATTCACTGAGCCTTGTAAGGAACTGCACCCTCCCTTCTCTACTCAATCCTGCCATAACTCCTTCCAAGTCAGAGACAGAAACATAATGTTCACCAAATTCATTGTTATCCACCTCCTCCATGTTTTGCATTTTATTCTCCACCTTGGCTGGCCTTAAAAAGACAGCAGACATGACTGCAACAGTGCACATAATCACAACAACAATCAGCACTATCAGCTGGAACACAGGCAGTTTTATCACTGTATGCTCTGAGGGTGATGGCTTTATCAATGGAGATGGGGATAAAGCAGGCAGGGATACTGATAGGGTGAAGAAGCCTGTATTGTACAGAATTAATACAAATATGATTCTGGGTAGTGACTCCATGGGTCTTTACTTACAGATATCATAAGCATTACTGTAGAAAATTATTGGGCTTTGATATTATGCAGTAAGATAAAAAGACATGAACATGAATGGCTATTGTGGGTTCTTTTCAAGCATTTGTTTGATACTTTTGGACAGTTTGCCATCCATGCAGGCTGATGATTCTCCTGAGAAAACAAACTGGAACACACCTTGCATGTAATAAATTTTTAATAAAATTTGCCAGTTTGCTCTATGTTATGGACAAAAGGAAAGCCCTGTGTGCCAAATACAACTTGGTCACTGTCACAAACCAAACGAATTGAAAATACCCAAATCAGTGGAAAATTGTGAAAGGAAGCTTTTTTAAAATGGTTGGTTGGTTATCATTGTGAGATGCAGATTTAATAGATTATATTGTGGTGTTGGAGTCCAACCATCATCCAGGTCTTCTAAAATCAGTTTATCTATTAAAGCCAAGTGTCAAATCAGCCGAGAGACCATCAAATTTGAATACCTAACACTAGAATCTAAACACCAATTGAAAATGGCACAAATATAAGCTCCAATACTTGAGATGGAATGGAGATCTCATAATTGAATGCTTAATACTATAATTTGAGTAATAACAATTAATAAGCTATTCACTAAAAAATAAGCAATATCAATTTTTAAGATATATATGTTTTGAATTAAAAAAAATTAAAACAAGTTCTTGTAAATACATTAATGAGATTAAAGTCATTATTTAAAATTTCAATTCATTTATTTAGAAATGATATAAGAAATTTTAATAAAAAATCAAGAGTTACAACAATTTATTTATTTAGAAATCACACTAGAAATCATCTAGTGTGAAAAATCAAGGGTCAGAACTTAGAAATCTACTTATTTAAAAAATCATACTAGAAAGTACCTATGAAAGATCAAGAGTCATGACTTAGAAATCCACTTATTTAGAAATCACCTCCACATTGGAAGTATGAAAGACCAAGAGTCACAATTTATAATTTCATATTAGATGTCTTTTGGGATTTGAACTTGGGTGATGGGTCTCTACAATGAGAACTCAATGCTTTAACCAATTAAGCTCAACCCATTGGACAAAAATATATTTATAAATTAAAAGAATTTAATATATTTTATTTTAAAATATAATAATATATATTTATTGGTAAATGATTCTTGATTAACCATGTCTTCATATATTAACTAAAAAATTGATTAAAACCTAGAAATGTTTATATACAAATTTTATAAGTATATTTAAGAATATAAATAATAGACTTCAAAAGATTGCCAATACACAACACACTATTGAAAAAATATATGGACATAGACAACAAGATCCAAAAGATTACTGACTATAGATGAAACTATGTTAGGAATAAGGTGTCTCAACCTTTGATTTCCTAGAATTGATTATTTAATGTTGAAATAATATTTGATAGTTATCTCATGTTGCACTGTGAGTTATAACTTGTAGTTTCTATTTTCAAGGAGTCAAGTTTGAAAGTTGCATTTTACAGGTGGAGTTGTGCATGAAGGAATTTTCTATTTCATGTTGAATTTGCATGGAATGTGGGCACTATGGATGTGTAATTATATTTTGGTAGGTGCAAATTTTACATGTGCAAGTTAAGTGACAACTGACAGTTGCAATATTGCATGTGTTGACAACCGGAAACTTATCCTTATGCATGTGTAGTGTTTATGAAACCTAGTTTTTGCATCTTCAGACAAGGGTGTTGGGTTTAATTATTGAAATGTCTAATTAATGCATTGTAAGCTCCTAAATAATGAGCACTTATATTTTGGAGTTAGTAGTTATTACTTGTTGAAGTATCTTTATGTTGTTGGAATTACTCCATAATTTGAAGAAATATGAAAGCTTTTGTTAATGAGATTGGTGTTAATATTGTATTGTACTCTATTTTGATTAATAATAATACAAAGTACTATGCTTTTGGAGTGGGGTTCTTCTCCTGAAAGGGTTTTCCCCACGTAAATTTTATGTTATGGTTTTTTTATTTTTTTATTTTTATGATATGTATATGCATCTAGATCTGTAATTATTAAAGGTTTTACAAGATATTTCTATAATACTCTCCTACTTAGATTAGTGTAGGAAGCTACTTCTATGCACTCAAATTCCTTTTAGTTGGTATTAGAGTTAGGCCAACTTTGATTCCCTTATTGGGTTGAAAGGTTTTTTGTACTAATCTTAGTTTCAGTGGGAGTTTTGTAGAAGAATATTTCATGAAATTATTGTAGGAAAAAGATGGCAAGAACATATGGTAGAACCGAAATGGAGAATTTTAATGGCAGAAACTTCAAGTTACAAATGTTGAAAATGGAGGATATGCTCGTCGATAGAGATTTGTGGGTTGCAATATCCGATACAAAACCAACTAGCATGACCCAAGATGATTGGGATATGATGGATTAGAAAGCCAAGGGTTTGATAAGACTCTATTTGGCTGATTTTGTGCTCCTCAATATCCATGAAGAGAAGATTGTGAAAGATATTCAGAAGAAACTTGGATATTTTTATCAGGTAAATCCTTGGCGAACGTTATTCTACAAAATAAACTAGCACTTGCACCGGAGGGGGTGCAAGGGTTGCGCCAATAGGAATATATAGAGTAGTAAAAGGGGAGTGGTGTGTACTGTAGAACTTGTTTAACATTGTCTATATTTTTTTACAAAGCAGATGTAATACATATTTCAGGATATAGCTAGACGCTAGTGGCAGAACAAAATAGACATTATGAAAAGATAATAAAGAAGTAAACATAAAATGTGTTCATTCTATCTTCTTCAAATTATATAGAATTAAATATATAATGTGTTCATTCCATCTTGTTCGAATTAATAAAGAAGTAAACATACAATGTGTTCATTCCATCTTGTTTGAATTATATAGATAATGTTAGTAATATATAGAGAACACAGTTGGCATGTTTTGTGTACTCCCAAATATATACAATTTTGTTTGAATTAAATACAAATTGTTTGGAATATATATTCTATGGAAATAATTGATGTATGTGTAAACTAAGATGGCATAATCCTCTAAATAGACCATCTCTATTTTTAATTATGCATTGAAGGATATAGGCCATGATGTTCTTGAAGCAAGTTGTAAGTATTTGGCCTTAGTTTGTAGTAGTGTATGGAATGTAATGGGCGGATGCATGGAAAAATGAATGGATGAATGGATATGTGAGGCATGCAAACGATGGTAGGGATTACAATTTGGATTGTGGATGGTCATTTGGAGAACAATTGATGGCTCAGATAACTGTGGGTACGATGAATGGTAATGACCCATGTCAAGAAATATACCATAAGAAAGTGTTAAGTGTACACTAATCGTTGACCAAGATCAAAACGATTTGGAATATGGATGGTGATCGGTGAACATGGAATTGATAGATTGTTCATGGGTGAATGAATTTATCATGGATAAGATGGATCGAGTGTTAGATATAATATGGATGGGGTGAGATGCTTCTACCTGATTTGGTGCACGTAGATGTTTGATTATACACATGACACCTTTTATTTCCATACAAAACTAATACAAAGCTGCAAATTTGACCTAAAATGGAGTTTTCTTGTTTTTTTTTTGTTTGTTGAAGTGTTTTTTGTTATTTGTAAATATCGGAATTAGCCTCATCTAGATGCACACATCACGATAAGGAGCTAGTAGAGTCCTTATGATAAAGAGTTGCTGTCAACACACGGTTAATGCGAGATTTGGATATTGTGGATGGCAAAGTTTATGGTGGTGTACATTGAGAGATATGAGATGTAGATTGTTTGGTTGACAGTTTGGATCTTTTTTTTCTAAACTTGGGAAATGAGCAGTGGTAGGTGGAATTGGCGATTTAGTTGGGACAAACTTTTTCATATATCTTGTAGGTCACTCTTGAAGCTTTCTTGTGCACTGTTGGACTTTTTTGATGGATGAACTTCCCTTTTTGATTTTTTTCCCCATAGTTTCTTTGACCCATGGAGGTTGATAGGGATGATTTTGTTTTGTATTTTTTGGTATCCATTTGAATTTTATTTGTCCATTTTTCTTCAATGATTATTTGACCTCATTCATTTGTTCCTTTCTTTGATATACCTTGTTCTCATGTGGTTGGGCACAGTTTGTGGATGGGATGATGTGTGAATGCTGATTGAAGTTATAAATAGTTGTAGCATTGATAGCAGTGAATCACACAATTCATTTAAAGTAAAACTTAATAAATAGTTATCTAATGAGATGATCTTAAGTGGTGAATCACTAGGACTTCTCTAGTGGTGCTGTGAGGAATTTAACAATCAAAACTACCACATAGTTTTAATATTGTCATTAAAAAACTGAACCCTTATTATGTCACAATCCCGTGCTTGCTGTAGCTAAGCAAATTAACATGTTTCAGCAAGTCAGTCCCCCTAACACCACAAGCAATGCATTTTAAATAAACCCTTCAACCGTTGCATTACACGGGCTTTCATTTTGTACCAAGATGAATTCAAATGATAGGGAAGCACAAGCACAACATGATGGAACAATGCATATTAATGTCTAAGAGATTATCTTTAATGTAAGTCTTTGGAACAAAACTATAACTTGAGTGTCAGAATCAACTGTGTTTGAAGAGATTTTTTCAAAGCAGAGTTGCCAAATATTTCTCCCTTGTTTGGATACACTTTTCCACATATAGGATACTGGATAGATATATGACACTCTTGGATATGGGATGGATACTGTATCTAGACATATCCATAAATATTAAAGATATATCCAAATGTGCGACTTCTTTTTACAGTGTGAAAAAATCTCTGAAATTGTCTTCCATATATTCAAAAAGTTCAGTTTTCTTACCCACTTTTAGGCCCTTGTTGGATATTCAGCCAATGGTGATTCCATTTTTAAAAATAGTAGGCCATTGTTATTTAATTCCTTTGAAGCTGAGATGAGATGATGTCTATATAAAGACTTTTCAAGGAAAGACTAAACAGTGATAGTACTAACAGTTGCAGCAATTCTGGTGTAGCAATGGTTGGTGGGTCTTTGCATGTTGTGGGTGTTTCCCAAGAAAGAGCAGGGAGATACCAAGGTCGTGCAACAATCTATGTGGTAGTGGCATCCATAATCACTGTTGTTGGGGGCTCTATATTTGACTATGATATTGGTATATCTGGTAAGTACAAGATTTATTTACAAGATAGTTTTCTTTTTGTGCAAAAAGATGAATTCGAGCCATTATATTATTGGAGAGCATGTATGCTAAACAAGACTGAGCACACAAAGATTGTGGTGACTAAGAGTGAACCTTAAACATAGATATTGCAATCACAACCAAATTCAAAGTCAACATGAAGGAAAGCCCAATAAGATACACAACAAAAAAATATCTTAAGTACTATTAGGATGGCTTGCTACTTAATTCCTCAAATGTGTGTTACTTTGGAACTCCACTTAATAGCATTATTCTTTCAAAAGGGAAATTGGCCTTAATTTTCATATAAAAGATCATAAGCAACATCTCACTCCTATATCCCCTGGTTTTTATTATTGCAATGCCAACAATGGCTAATGGTCAATTGTTATGGCTACTATCAGAATGACATGAATCCCACCAACATGCCCTAGAATAAATCTAAAGTTTTGGGTGTTATATCATGTGAAAGGAGGTTTATCATTCCAATTTGTGTGTTGCTACTGACCCATGAAACAAATTTAGCTCTGGATCTACAAAAAGAAGATTTTTACAAGATAACTCAGAGAGGCTACTATTCAGTGGGGCTGAAAGTTTGTACCATTCACTTAAGAAATTTATTGCCCAAGTGGAGGCCTGTATTCTTAAACAATTTACACATAATATACCACCAAAACACTTACTTCCAATAGTGTATGTAAAACCCCTAAACTATTGCAGCAGAGCTGTTAATTTCATAGCTAATGTTCTCATTTTGTTGCATAAAGCACCTAAATTCACTCTGCAACACCTTCCGAGAAAATCTAAAAAAATTCTTTCAAAAGATTACGAGGTAATAGCAAGTTAAATAAAATAATAACATTGAACATACCAAAAGATTTTAGGAGAAAATCAATATACCTGGCAACAATATGGGTAGTATCAAGTCCACTTGCACTGCCTGTGTCGAACTATGAAAAAGTATGAGGTGATAATCTTAATCGGTGTTGATTGAACCGAAACATCATTAGATTTTCACACATACTGAGATAAACCTGCTTTCCATAATCCCTACATACCCCAAATGTAAAGAATCAAAGAGTTGGAAATTATTCAAAAATTTCTATGCACTATATAATTGTTTCTTTATCGAGCAACCCAGTCTGCAAGCAGTCAAAGTGCAACAAAAATGATTATTTAAGAATAAGACTAACTGTGTGATTCCCATCCATCAGTGCATCTATAGAACGTAACACCATGGTATTGAGAGCTTCTTGACCTAGGCCCTCACCTGCTCTTCTTTAACTACTCTTGTTGTTGTGGTGACAAAGACAAAAGCTTCAGCCTTGCGTTTGACCAGAATCCCCCAGAAAGTTGGTTCTCAGAAGAACGAATGACGGAATCCAAGGAATTTTTTGGGGAGGAAAATTGGAGTGTGATATAAGTTTGGAACCGGGGTTTGTCACTTGGTATTGTTGTCCATGGGAGATGCAGAAGCATAATCTAACATTTGCGACTTCTTCATTTAACCAAAAAGGAAAACAACAATATTTTCCCAAACTACCGAAATCTCACCTCTTCTTTGGATCCTGTACCGTAAAAAGCCACAGCAGTAGCATCAAGAAAAAGAATGCCTCCAACGTTGAAGTAGTGATATGCTGGTTCCTCTGATTTCAATGCCATCACATGAGAAAGGATATTTAAAATTTGCAGATAATATCTCATACAAAAGAATGCGTTGGCGAAAGGGACTACGCAGGTGGCAAGGAGTAGTTATTAGCATTGAAGTTCGATGTAAGGAAAAGCCCATAATAAATATAATTGCTTTCAAATTCAAAGCTTGATCTGATAAGTGTCACACGTCTTCTTCGTCCAGCTTCCTATGCTTTGAAAGCTATTGCAGTCAATGCTATGAGGAATGGTCAGGATCGTCTGAACTGTCTAGCATGCCCTCACTCAGAGTGTTCCTACAGTCACGCTTCAATCTCACAATAAATGAAAAGTATCGGCTAAAGATTAACTTGGAAAACACTTCCCCATTGCAGGTTGACTCTAACAGTACGACCGACGGTGAACTTGACCACCAATCCACTAAAGTTTGGCCTGAAACCATGGTAGTTTAAGGGCGTGAGACTTGTTTCAGGCCAAAAGCTCATGCATAATATAGCCTATCGGCTAATAATATTCTTTGAAGATGGAAGATGAAGGGTCCATTGCAGATCACCTTAATGAATTTAATATTCTTGTAGCTCAATTGGGTTCAGCTGGTGATAAAATAGAGGAGGAGGATCGTGTCATGCTTCTATTATGTTCTTTTCTAGACTCATGGGATCACCTAGTAATGGATATTGGGAGTACCACCACTAAGTTCAAAATGGATGAGGTGGTTGCATCCTTGTTGTCTGAAGAGATGTAGAGGAAATCTATTGAGATGGCTAAGGAGGACCTTTCTACTCTATAAAGATCTAAAGAGAATGACAAGTATAAATCCAAATCTCTAAGAAAATATAAGTCTCCTATTAATTCCAAGGAAAAGTGTTGGAACTACGAAAAAATTGGTCATTTTTGTAAAGAGTGCAAGGAGGAAAAGAAAATGAACTTGTAAAAATAATTTCTCTGATTCTTACTTTGATAAAGCCTCTTAGAATGATGTAGACGCCTTTATTGCAGCCTTGGAAACACGTGCATCGAAAGATGTATGGTTAATAGACTTGGGTGCTTCTTTCCACATGACCTTGCATAAGGGTTGGTTCTTGAAATATGAAGAATATGATTGTGGGAAGGTGTATTTGGGTGATGATTCTCATTTAAAGATTGTTGGTCGTGAAAGAGTTAAGATCAAATTCTTTAATAGTAGAGTGAAGGGGATTGATGGTTTTTTGCATATCTCAGGTATGGCACGAAACCTACTTTCTATAAGTAAATTGAATGATTCAGGTGTGTAGGTTATTTTCTTAAGTGGAGGATGTAAGATGACTAGAGGAGATATGGCTTTGGAGAAGGGTATTTAGATCAACACCTTGTACAAGTTGGATGCATGTATGGTTCACAAAAATAGTTCTTCTGACAAATCAAAGAAGAGAACTTTGGATTCTTCATTCTCACTATCAGATTGAGTAGAGAAGAAGTTTGTAGAATCTACATCTGATGGTTGTGCATTTTGGGTACCTAAGGATGCTCATTCCTTGGAAATGAAACTTCTTGTAGAGAAAACAATGTTATGGAACCAAAGACTCATTTACATTGGTGAGAAGGGTCTTAGATCCCTAAAAAATAAAAGCCTCATTGAAGGAATTGATGATTATAATCTCGAGTTCAACTTCACAATATTATGTATATGGAAAACAAACTCGTGTTTCTTTTTATTCTATTTCTCATAAGTCTTATAGAGTTTTAGACTATATTCATGCAAATGTGTTTGGTCTTGTGAATGTACGTTTGATTTCCAAATATGTATATTTTTTCATTCATAGATGAATATAGTAGGACATTTGTTTATTTCCTTAGGAGTAAATTTGAAGTTTTTGGTTGGTTTAAGGAATTTAAATCATTGGTTGAAAATTAGATTGATAGAAAGACTAATTTTTGAGGATTGATAATGATGGTGAGTTTTGTTCTATAAAATTTGACAAGTTTTGTAAAGAGCACGGGCTTGAAATAAATAATACAACTCCACACACCCCACATCAAAATGGAGTTACAAAGAAGATGAATAAGATGATGATGGAGATGGATAGGAATATGTCAAATGGTGTCGACCCTGAAAAAAATCTCAAGGCTGAAGCTATAGTGATTAGATTGACTTTTGTTGATAAGACACCCATGGAGGAATGGTTTAGTAAAAATACTTTTATGAGACATATTAGAGTATTTATTTGTGAAGCATATGCTCATGTGCTAAGTGAAAAGAGGTATAAGTTTGAGAACAAAGTGATAAAATGTATCTTCATTGGTTATGGTGTTGGTGTGAAGGGGGTACAAGCTTTGGGGTCAAGTGGTCCAAAATATTCTCTATAGAAGTGATATTTTTCGAGAGATGAAACCTTCCAATGTTGAGCTATAGCTAGAGAAAGAAGAGAAACACAAGGAGGTAGTTCAAATTCCACCTACTCCATTGAAAGGTGAACTAGGTACTCCTATTGGCCTTGATGATGAGGAGAGCTCTAGCAACTTTGAAAGTTATGAAGAAGAAGAAGAAGAAGAAGAAGAAGAAGAAGAACCTCAACCTCAACAATTGAGGAGGTCTATGAGAGATAGATGACAACCTAATAGGTTTGGATATTCACCTAAAAGGCTTGGTTATTCTTTGTTGGATTCTAGTTGCATAATTTCTTTGACTGTGAATATTTATGAGCCTAGGAGTGTTGGCGAGGATACAAGTATGAGTGATGTAGATTCTTGGATGAAATCCATGCCTGAAGAGATTACTACATCGAAGAATAATAATACATGGGATCTGGTACCCTTGCATGAGTGGGTGTTCAAGAAGAAATAGAGTCCTAATGGGAGCATTAAAAGCATAAGGCATGGTTGGTCACTGAGGGTTCTCAAGTGGAGGGAATTCACCATGGAAAAAAAAATCATCCTATTGCGAAGTTGACATCTATTCGATTATTGTTATCACTTGCAAAAACATATAATCTAGAAGTTGAACATATGAATGTGAAGAAAATGTTCCTTCATGGTGAATTGGAGGAGGAAATTTATTCACAACCAAAGAATTTTATGGTTAAATGTAAAGAACATCTAGTATGCAAGTTGAAAAGTCTTTGTATGGTCTTAAACAATCTCCTAGAATGTGGCACCAAAAATTTGACACCTATGTGTTGTCTTTAGGATTTTTGAGATCTAAATTTGACTATTGTGTGTATTATAAATCTTATAATGGTCACATTTTCATAATAGTATTTTCGTAGATGATATGGTGTTAATTAGGAATGGTAAAAGTATGGTTTTAGATTTGAAGTCTTAGTTGTTAGTGTTGGGTTAAACTAGTTATTGGGTTAGATTTAGTGGATTAACCTTTAATGGTCTTTAGCACATGGTTTTGTGCTAGTTGTATTAGTCCATTGTTTTGGAGCTCATTTTTTTGAGCCCATGGTTTTGCATATATGGAAGTTTATATAATGGCTTGGTGACTCCATTGTATGTGTGGCTGGTTGAAGCCTCTAGGCTCAGCCTGGTTGGGGCTGAGGGTTAATATGAAGATCTTCATTGCTGGTTTTTCCCCGGTTTGGGGTTTTCCAAGGTAAATCACTTTGTTGTGATTGTGTTCTTGTTCCATGCTTGATTTGTGTTTATGTTTTTATTCTTCATCTAGTTCCTAACAAGTGGTATCAGAGTAAGGTTTTGGGATTTTCTTTTTGCTTGCATGTGCAAGTTTGTGAGTCGCATGTACTTGCATGTGTGTTGCATGTACTTGCATGGACTTGCATGTGCTTGCATGTTGATGCATGTAAGATTTCCTGGTGTTTAAGGTTCTGGGTATTTCTTCTGTGAAGGTTTCTTAGCCTGACAAGCTGGAGGAAGTTTGAAGGAATCAGTTGAAGATTGAGCCTTGGAGAAGTATTGAGCAATCCGATGGATGCATTGATGAAGAAAGTATAATGGGAGAATTTTGAGCATGTGTGCAACTGGAATGTTAATGAAGTGATGTGGTGAATGCACTCATTCTAGTTGTGATGGAGGTCTTCTTTGGATTTCAAGATGAAGTTGGATTTCTCTCAATTTTGTCAAGACAAAAAGTTGAGAAAGTCTGTGCATGATTGGTCATGGTTGCTGCTGTAGGCATGTTGCCTAGTTAAAGTCATTGTATGCATGTGCCCGTAGCCAAGGCTGGCTATAGCAAGAAAAAAATTGTAATGGAGTTGTATGTAAAATTTAATACATGTATTTGGGCTAATGGTTGTAAGACCTGGTATGGCTTGCTCAATCCCTGAAAGGAAAGGCCTGGTAAGAGAGGAGTTCTCCTTGGTGGTAAGGGGGGCTTAGAGTTATGTGGATTCCTGGTTTGATGTCATTCTCGGTGAAAAAGAGGGCATTGCACTTGGTGCTTGTGAAAGGGGGGTTTGGTGCTAACCCCAAGACCAAGTTTAAAGGGGGGATTGTTGGGTTAAACTAGTTCTTGGGTTAGATTTAGTGGATTAAAATTTAGTGGTCTTTAGCACATGGTTTTGTGGTAGTTATATTGGTCCATGGTTTTTGAGCCCATGGTTTTGCATGTATGGAAGTCTATAAAATGGCTTGGTGACTCCATTGTATGTGTGGCTGGTTGAAGCCTTTAGGCTCAACCTAGTTGGGGTTGAGGGTTAATATGAAGATCTTCATTGCTGGTTTTTCCCTGGTTTGGGGTTTTCCAAGGTAAATCACTTTGTTGTGATTGTGTTCTTGTTCCATGCTTGATTTGTGTTTCTATTTTTATTCTTCATCTAGTTCCTAACAGTTAGCACAAATCATGATGAAGGATCTAGGTGCATCAAGGTATATTCTTAGGAAGGGTATCAAAATAGATAGAAAATGGAAATTTTTGGTTAAGCTAGATAAAGTATGTGAATTCGGTGTTGAATAGATTCAACATGACAAATTGCAGACAATTTCCTATTCCTGTGTTGTAGGGAACAAAGCTTTTTGTAGAGGATTATCCAAAATATCCTTCTGAGATGGAGGACATGACTAGATTACCATATGCGAGCGTTGTTGGAACTCTTATGTATGATATGGTTTCTATGAGGCTAGACATTGGCCAAGTAGTGAGAGTCCTTAGTCAGTTTATGGCTAATCTTAGACATGTGTATTGGGATGTAGTTAAGAGAGTGTTCAAATATTTGGGAGGTACTTCCAAGTATTACTCATGTTTTAATATTTATCCTACTAGACCTTAGAATTTAGTCAGTATTCATGGATATGTGGATTTAAATTTGGTAGGTGACATTGACAACAAAAGATCCACCATTGGATATGTGTTCATGATGTTTGTTGGTACTATTAGTTGGATGAGTAAACGACAAGCTGTAGTCGCTTTATCCACTACACAAGTAGAGCACATGGAATCTACTCATGCTTGCAAGGAAGCCATTTGGATTAAGAGGTTGTGTTCTTCTATGGGTTTGGATGCAAGGAAAATTACTATATTTTGTGACATTTAGAGTGTCATTTTCTTAGCAAAGAATCCTAATTTCCATGCTATAACAAAGCACATTTCAATGTAGAATTTCATTTTTTTTGTGATTGTAGCATCATAGAAAATTTCCTCTTTCCTTAAAATTTTCTCCCACTTCCTTTGACTCTCTTTCTAGATTGCAAGTAGGCAAGTTGACATCCCCATCTTCCATTTTTTTTGGATAGTCTTCAACTTCTCCCCTAAAGCTCCTTTTTTTTTTTTTGAAAGACATCCCCAAAAACTCTTTTGTTCCAACCTTTCACCATGCATTTGATATGTTTAAGTTTATAAAAGATCCTGAACATGGGGAGCCACAAACAAGAATGTTCCACAATTCAACAATTTTATTCTTAAAATCAGGATGGGAGTTCCACATTATCTCGAACCGGAAGGGGAAAGGTCCAACAGCAGGATGGTCATTCATGACCAACAACAGAGGGTTATGGTCAGAAACAATCCTAGGCAGGCAAGGAGATTAGCATTGAGTAGGGCCATCCAATTGTTGGAGCAGAGGAATCTATCCAATCTGACTTGGATCAAACCCTCCCCGAGATGCCTGTTGGTCCAGGTAAAATATTGACCTGATAAGTCAATGTTAATCAGGCCAGTAGTAATCAGGAAATTCACTAGATCAACCATGCTGTCAGAATAATCCACCAGACCACCACTTTTCTACGAAGGATATAAGGGGGAGTTGAAGTCCCCTGCCACCAACTAGCGAGACCCCCTATTATTTTTTAACCAATTAGAGAGATCCTACCACAGGGAATTCCTAGCATTCCTTTGGTTAGGAGCATAAACATTAATAAGCGAACAAGAGCCACCCGGGTAAGAAAATAAGACTCCCACACTACTCTGATAGCAGAATAGTTAAGAACCATTGATCCTAGAGGGGTTCCATAACACAACAAGCCCACCAGATGCCTCCTCAACATCACTATGAGAGTAAAGGGCACCCGACCATATATACTTAGCAATATTATCAAAATTTTATTTCTTTATTTTGGTTTCCTATAACAGTAAAACATCAATCTTATGTTCTAAAACATAGTTATTCAACACAAGCTGTTTATGAGAGTTATTTAGCCCTCACACATTCTAGGACAAGACCTTCATTTTTGACCCTTCTTTGAGGACACTTCCAATGTCCTCTATTTACCAATGGCTATCTCATTCATTGTCTCTCTCTGCCTGGTTTGTTGCTAGCTGGGCCTTCCCAGTTTAGAGTCACCACCCACATCCGCCTTCTTTTTCCCTTTTTCCTTTTGGTTGATCTGATCTCCTCTTCCAAATTTTTCTCCCAAGTCAAAACCACTGAGTCCATAATAACTCTCATCTTTAACTTTGGTAATCACTTCCTCCAAAATTTTTCCTTCTTCACCTTTGGTCATACTAGGCCCAACATAAAGGTCAGAGCCAACATCCTTCAGGGAGTCACCAATATCCGTATTCCCCCAAAGAGCCTGGCCAGGGGAGATAGTACCGACCTCCAAGTCCCCACCAATGGGAAAAATTTAACCAAAACAAGAACAACAGGAACCAGAGCCAGGTCCACACAGGAAACATCCTCCATAATAGAATGACCCCTAGAGATAATCGGGGGGTCATCCAAAACGGGCGAGCTAGACGTGGTTGGGGAGTCAACAATCTTCATAATGTCTTTTTCGAAGGGGTAGTGATCTTCAGTAGTAGATTCACCAGGGTTAGGCACACGATTAAAAGAAGATTTGTTGTCGGAGATGAGGTGGCCAGGTTTAGCACACTTTTGACAGTAGACCACAACATTCTCATAATAGACTGGTTGGACCCAAGTACCAAACTTAGAGCATAGCTTCATAGAGGTAGGAAGTGTCTTATGCACCCCAATATTAACACAAAAATGGGCAAAAACTAACCTGGATTTGGACTGGGTAATGGAATCCGAAGTAATAAATTGGCCCAAGGAATCCCTGATGCATTTGAAAATGGATTCATGTGTTCTAGGAAAACTAGGAAGAGCCAAACCAATGCGATTTATTAAGATCCACAACAGGTCAAAACCTGACTTCCAACGGCATAAGGCCAAACTGTGCTTCCCATACACCCAAGGCCCAAAAGAGAGGACCATGACCAAGTCATCCAAAGTTGTGAACTTGAAAAGGAAAAGCCCACTCGTCATAGCACATATGTCCACACTTCCTTTGAGGAACCATTTAGCTGCAACCCATCTCCAAACCATATCCATAGAAGGTCAAAAGGAGAGGAAATGACCCACAACCGCGTTTTCCATTGAGGAAAGAATCCTATCATTGATTGAATTAGAGATGGAAAATTTAGTTCTTGTGACAATGACTTCCTCTTTAGGGCGAGGAGAGGGGCCCTTAGTACTTTGACTACCATTATTTAGCACATCCTTCCAACCTTTAACCTCCGAAAGGACCGCGACCGCTGACACTTCCACACTAGACAAAATGAGAATCACGAGTGACCTAGACTGAACCAAAATCACAAGAACCATAGAATCGAACAAGCCAGGAGTGGCTCCTAAGGGACATAAGTCTGCATGTGATAGGGATAGGCTCGAGTCAGGAGGGGATAGTGGAGGACCATGGGGTACCCCCGAAGTAGAATCCACCATGCGCACTTGCTGTTGAAACATAGACAGACGAGAGAGAAGCGAGAATCCAAGATTCACTTTTTTAATTAGAATGTTGATGTAAGAAAGTGTTGTACTATAATTTTGAATTTCCTTTGTTGTAGCTCTTAATTTTGTTAATAAATTTGGGTATCATTTGTTATTAGAGTAGGATTAGATCTTGGGCTATCATGAATTTCATCTTGGAAAACCTTGAAGAGTTTGTTGCAGGTTGTGAAGTCTTGTAATTGTAGAGGGTTAAGAGGTAAAGATGGCTCATGGTGACAATGGGATAGTAGAGGTATTAAGAACAATCGTGGCAAGGTTGGAAGCCTTGGAAACATCGCAAAGGAGACATGTAATAGTTGATAATGTGAGTGAAGATGAAGAAGCAACAAAAGAACTAGTTGGACAAGATGGAGAATATTCTTCTTAAGGGCCATGTCTTATTGGAAATTTATCATAGATGGATACTATGTGCTACAATGGAAGTTTGAATGTAGAAGAATTGATAGATTGGATCTTGGAGTTGGAGAAGCACTTTGAGTTTGAATCAGTAGAGGATTCATAGAGGGTGAAGTTGGCAACTACCTAGCTAAAAGGTCATGCATTCCTTTGGTGGGAACATGTGCAAACGGATTGAAGGAGGAAGGGAAAGGAAATCATTCAATCATGGGATTGAATGGTGACAAAGTTGAAATCATTGCCAATTATCATCTAAATTTGTTAAAGGCAATTATAAAATCTAAAATAGAAGGAATTGAGTGTCCAAGCATGCATTGAAAATTTTTATTGATTCAACATTGAGTTGATCATGTTGAGGGCAATGAGGAAAAAGTTGCAAGATATATCAATGGACTTCATTTCGCTATTCAAGATGAGTTTTAACATAATTTGGGTGAGAATGATAAAAGAATCCTACTAGTGTGCCTTGAAATTTGAAGAAAAACTAGCAAGGAAGCAACACAAAAACTTTAGAAGAAGAGGAAGACCCAATAGAGGAAGATGGCAATTTGGAAAAAAATAGAAGACACCAAAGTAATAAAGGAGAATCTAGTATTGCTTATTATGAAAATTACAATTTAGACACTAGGGGAAGATGCCTTTAGAGGAAGAAAAAGCTTTGGGAGAGGAAGAGGTATAAGTTTCACTTGTTATTGATGTGGTGAAGAAGGCCATAGGGCTTATGAGTGTCCACAATAATCATTAGATTATGGTAGGAATAATTTTGTTGAAGCCAATGAAGAACATGAAGAACCATCATGACATGTAGAGGACTTGAATAAGGAGAGGCCCTCATGATGAAGGTATTGCTAAAAGTAGAAATGGAAAACACAAACTGACACAAAGAAAGAACCTTTTTCGTACTATTTGCAAGTCCAATGGTAAGTGTTACAAAGTAGTGATTGACAATGGGAGCACAAATAACCTAGAATCGAGTGAGATGGTAGAGAAGATAAAGTTGAAATGAGTTGCACGTCCAAGTCTGTACAAGGTATCATGGCTACAAATGGACTATCAAGTTTTGGTAAAAGAATAATGCTTAGGTGAATTCCATACACGAGCTTATCACTTGATGAAATATTGTGTGACATCATGCTTATGGATGCTTGTCACATTTTTCTTGGATGACCTTAGCAATATGACAAAAGGGCTACTCATGATGGAAATAACACTTACACAATCATCAAAGATGGAAAAGAGTACATATTGAATCTATTGAAAGATAGAGGAGAAGAAGTGGAAATAGTTCAAAGGTATGCTTAATTACTAGAAATCAATTTGAAAGAATGCATTTTTCAGTTCTTCTTAAACTCAAAAAAATAAAAACAAGCATTGAAGAAGAGATTCCATTCGAAGTACAAAAATTGTTTTGAGAATATGTTGATATTTTGTCACATGAGATGCTAAAAGAGTTACCACATGTTAGAAGCATTAGCTAGTATGCTGATTTGATTCTTGGAGTAAGCTTATCGAATAAGGTAGCGTATAAAATGACACTAAAGAGAATGAGGAAGTAAAAATACAAGTCCAAGAGCTATTGGACAAAGGTTTGATTAGGGAGAGCTTGAGTCCTTGTGTTGTATGAGTAGTACTAATACTAAAGAAATATGGAGAATGTCATACTTGTATAGATTCTTTGTCCATAAATAAGATTATAATAAAGTATTTTGTTTCCTCTACCTTGGATTTATGATTGATTGATTGTTTGAATGAGGCAAGATGCTTCACCAAAATTGATCTAAAGGGAAAGTATCATTAGATTTGGATCATAGAGGGTAATGAATGAAAAATTGCTTTCAAGACTAAAGATGAGTCGTATGAGTGGCTAATCATGCCATTCAGGTTAACAAATGCACCTAGTAACTTCATGAAATTGATGAATGATGTACTTAAGTCTTATGTTGGCAAGTTTGTAATTGTTTATTTTGATGACATTTTGATTTTTAGTGAGTTAAAAAAGGAACATTTAGAACATTTGAGACTATTTTTATAGAGGTTAAAAGAAGAGAACTTGGTAAATTTGAGAAAATTCAACTTTATGAGGAAAAAGTTAGTATAACTAGGCCTTGTTCTTTCACATGAAGGAATTAAGATGGATCTTGAGAAGGTGAACACAATTGTAGATTGGCCATCAACAAAAAGTGTATTTGAGATTTTTTTTTCACGGCCTCACAAGCTTCTATAAGAAGTTTATTAGGAATTTCAATGCTATATGTGCACCATAAAAAAAACATAAATGGAAATAGGTTTTATTTTTTTATGGACAACAACAATAGTAAAGGGTTTTCAACTCCTTAAAGAATTGGTAATAGGTCAAACCTGTATTAGTAGTATTTGATTGCAATGCAAGTGGAACAACAATTAGATCCATGTTAAGCCAACAAGGACCATCACATATTTTAGTGAGAAGTTAAGTGAACGAAAAATACAGTACTCAGTCTATGATAAAGACTTTTATGCTATTATTCAATCACTTATCAGATGGAGGCACTATTGTTACCAAATGAGTTAGTACTATACATAGGTTCATCAAGCATTGCAGTACATCGACAACAGAGGTAAAATTAACGAAAGACATATGAAATGGGTTGTGTTTTTACAAATCTATTCATTTGTTTTGAAACATAGATGTGGAAATTCTAATTTTGTGGTAGATGCTTTAAGTAGAATGCGTTTATTAATGACTAAAATGAGATTAGAGTAATTGGATTTGATGCAATTAGAGTGTTATAAGAGTGTGATGCATATTTTAAGGAAGCATGGGTTGCATGTAAGGGTCTTGTGGATTGAGATAGAACACCATGATTGGAGTATTTCATTCAAGAGGGATCATTATTAAGAGGAAGGTGTTTATGCATCCCTTAAGGATGTATGGGGGGAAATTTAATGAGAGAAAAAAAAAAGAATGTTTGGTTGGTCACTTTGGAGTGGATAAGACACTAGCACACTTGAGGTAATTACTATTGGCCTATGATGGGTAGGGATGTGAAGGATATGATGCAACATTGAAAAATTTGTCACAAGGGAAGATGCAAAATATCAAGCTATACTAGCCACTCCTTATTCTTAAAAGGCCATGGGAGGAGGTGAGCATGGATTTCGTACTTGGGTTGCCAAGAAAACATATAGGTAACAATTCAATCTATGTTGTTGTTGATTGATTCTCTAAGATGGTCCATTTTGTTCTTTATAGGAAGCAAAATGATGTATCTCATGTTTCAAATCTATTCTTTAAGGAGATAGTAAAACTCCATTGTTTCTTGAAGAGTATAGTCTCGAATAGGGACACAAAATTGCTCTATGTATTTCTCCACATTTTCCTCGATTAGAGCCTTGATTTTGTGAAGTTGATTAAGAATTAAAACCTCTTGTTGCTTCCTATATAGTTATACATTTTTTGCTAAATTAGTGGTTACATAATCTATGCTTTATAAAAAAGAAAACAGTTTAGTTGAACTTAACACTTTAATTGTAGTTCCTTTTAGTGTTTTTTATTTCTTTAAAACCTTGTACTTTATAACAATTTTTCTTAATTCATGAATTTTTTTGGAACTATATGACCTTCACAAAATGTCATAAATGGTGTCCCTTGTCTATCCCATCA
>VDFB02378289.1:0-29215 GCA_007258455.2 Sequoia sempervirens
TATGTCAATGTCAACGACTATCTGAGTACGCGATCACATTGCAAGAAAACATACAGAGGCTTCTATCAACAATGAGGGAGACAGACGAGTAGATCATGAAAGGATCGTCTTTATTCTCCTTGAGATCTGTTAGGCGTAATAGCTACAAATATTCTCTCCTTATCACTAAATAATAGGCATACAAAATCTCTTTAATTGTGCTTGCTCTGATACCATATCAGAGATTTCAGACAAAATAATAGAAGCATTCAAAGAAATTTAACACAAAAAATAATACTGTGCTTCAACTTAATTTTCCATTCAATACCTTTACATATATATAGGACTTGTATTTCCTATGTTATAGGAAACGTCCTATAACAACTCATGACTAACAAATAAAGAAACTCCTAAATATATGAGTTGTTAAAACAACTCATAATACAAACAATATTAATTACGTGAGCTATAACAACAACTAACTTTTATTGTAGCACACATTATTATTCTAACCCATGTGAACAATAATTCCCAACATGTCAAATGGGGAAGCAAACAAAGAGTACTTTCAAAAGTAAGGAGTGTTATGTTTCAAGGCCATTGGATTTGATCCACACTGATCTATGCAGACCTACAAGGATAAGGAGTCAACAAGGTGAAAGGTATTTTATGTTGCTTTTAGATGATTAAACTAGAATGACTTGGGTTACATTCTTAAGAGAGAAATCAGAAGCCTTTGATCATTTTAATATTTTTAAAGCAAATTTTGAGAATGAAATGGATGTTAAGTGACAAATTTCTAAGGTTAGATAGAGGAGGTGAATTTACTTCATATGACTTTGAAATTTTTTTGTGAAGATCATGGCATTAGGAGACATTTGTATGCTTCTAGAACCCCTCAACAGAATGGGGTAGTGGAAAGGAAAAATCAGATTGTTCAAGAAATGGCTAGAGTTATGATGATGGACACTAATCTGTCAAATAAGTATTGGAAAGAAGCAGTTCACACTAATATCCATTTTCTCAATAGGGTGTAGTTAAGGGTCAATAGCATTAAGACCCCTTATGAGCTATGGTATGGAATACATCCCACTATTAAATACTTTAGAATCTTTGGAAGCAAATGTTATATTAGAAGAGATGGAGACCTTGGAAAGTTTTATTCAAGGTATGATGAAATATTTATTGGTTACTCAACCAGGAGAAAGGCATACAAATGCTACAACAAGATATTGAGAAGGATGATTGAATGTACAAATGCAAAGTAGATGAAGACCAGCATTAAATCTCACAAGAACTAGAGGTTTGTGGATTTGATATATCTCCTTGGATTGAAGAAGAAGAAGTAGAAGAGAAACAGGAGAATGAACTAGAACCAATGAAGACTCTCAAAACTCTAGCAAATTGTTGGATGTTGTGGTTGGATTGCTGATATGTGGTTGTCATTGATGTCAAAACTATTGGCATTAATGTACTTAAGGTTGTATATGTCGAGGATATTGAGAAAATTGTAATAAAATAAGTTGCAGGTTGTCAATGGTAAAGTGAAGTTCAATCTTTTGGAGAGCTCATTATGTTGATGATAAGAGGTTGTGTATTAAAGGGTTTGTTGTTGAGTATATCTAGTTTATCCATGTCAAGTTTTAGAGATCCGCATGAATATTTGATCGAGTTATGAGCAGTTGTGTTCTGATAATTTTTTTGTTACTTAAGATGATGTTCCTGAATGAAGGTGATGTGATTCTAGTAAACTCAGTTGTTACGGATTCTTCTCTGGTGATTCATGATGTTTGTGGATGTTTCTAGATGATGCTCTATCTTTGTTGCACGTTTTCATTTATCTTTGTGCTCACAATTGGTGATTTTATCTTGCGTATTCATGTTTTTCATGTTCATGGCCGACAAGGTGATTGTAGCATGTTGTGGATCTTCGAGGAATAATTTTTGAAGGTGTTTCATGGTTGAGGATTTTATTTTGGGTCTTCACTATGTTGTGGCCGACCTTGATTAATTTGCATTAATAATTGTTATTGATTTGGGCCGACAGTTTGAATTCATTTTATTATTTTGTTGAAGTCGACATGTAACAATGTAATCTCTTGTTGCGGATATATATAAGCGATTGTTTATTCCATTTGAAGGGATGTGAGAGTGTGATATGTGCAAATAATGTCCTAATCATTCGAAGGCCAAAGTAGAGTGTGAAGAAGAGTGAGCAGAGTGTGAAGAAGTGTTCATGTGCTTAACCAAAACTATAATCAGGCATTAGCAGATGTTATTTTCTCAATTCAAAATCTTGCGAATGTAATCCAAATGTTTCTATAAGACAGTGTGTCTTCCTTTGGGTAGTAAGCCTTGTTGTATTTGAGCAGTGAGCTCTAGGAACTGTGCTTGAATGCATGTGCATTCCCCATTTTATTCTTTATACTTTTAGCAGGTTACAATCTTGTGGACTAACCTCCATCGTGGTTTTTCCCCTAATAGGATTTTCACGTAAAAAATCTTGGTGTTATGTTTGTTTCTAATGTGTTGATGATTTATGCTTTCATGGTTATTAATCAAATCTAAGAATAAGGTTAATAAGTTTAATAAGTTTTGAATTTATGTGACAATTGATTCACCCCCACCTCTCAGTTGTCTACCCTTGTGTTGCCAATAATTGGTATCAGAGTAGGTTCCTTGGAAGAAGTTTAATAGCTTGAGGTGATCCGGGATGGTGACATATAAGAAGGATAGTCTGAGATTTAATAGAACAAATTATTCTCTATGGAAGACTCGAATGGAGTGTCATTCGAGATGCATTGATGAACCTTATTGGAACATTACAAGGAATAGGTATGTTATACCACATAATGGTTCTTCTACTTTTGTTGAGATTAAGGATGCCAAGTACAATATTAGGGCTAAGGAAGCATTGTTGAGTGCTCTGACTGATTCTGAGATGACAAATTCTATGGATCTTATGACTACTTATGAGATTTGGAAAAAGTTGGAAACTTTGTATGAAGGTGATGCTAATGTGAAGATTGCTAAGATACAAATTCTAAAAGGGAAATATGAAATGTTGAGAATGGAACATTACTTCTTTCATGCAAAGAATGAATGAACTTGTGTGTGGTATCAGATGTGCTAGTGGACAATTGGAAGAATCAGAGATTGTTGCTAAAGTGCTCAGATCTTTTCCTGTTGCATAAAAAGTCAAAGCTATTGCTATTGAGGAGCTCCAGACTATAATAAATGTAACCAGAGACATGTTGATTGGTAAGCTTACTGCTTTTGAGTTGAGTGAATTTGGTGATGCTCTTCCTAAGACAAAATTTGCATTTAAGACTACTACCTCCAGAAGAGATAAGCTGATATATGATCTGGGTGAAAGTTCTTCTAGAAAGGTATTCAAGTATGAGGAGGAAATGCAAAAGATTGAAGAAGAAGAGAGAGAATTGGATGAGCTTGAAGCACTTATTGTCAAGAGAGAAGCCAAAGGAGAAGGTAAGTATAAAGGGAAATTTCCTATTAAATGTTTTTCTTGCAATAAGATAGGTCATTTTGCCTCAAGGTGTCCGGAAAGAGTCCCTAAGTCAAGACCTAACAAGCTTAAATTTCAAAGAAATTGTTATTATGTTGTTGATGAAGGTGTGATAGATGATGAATATGATAAAGGGAATGTAAGTGAGGACAAATGGGTATTTATTGCTATCAAGGAAAATGATCCAACCCCTACTGAATTTGCTAGTTGTACAAATGTGGAGAAATCCCTAGTGGCCAAAATTGAAGAAAAAGATGAATGGGTGATTGACAGTGGATGCTCTCATCACATGACAGGTGATAAAAGTAAGTTTGTGAGCTTGGGAAAGTATGATGGTGGTGTTGTAAGATTTGGTGATGACAAAGCAGGTGTAATCTATGGCAGAGGATGCATTTCTCTTGATGGTAAGCATAATACTGATGATGTCCTATATGTGGAAGTTCTAAAGCATAATATCTTAAATTTTGGACAAATGGTTGACAAGGGTTACAATCTTCAATTCAAGGATGGAAAGTGCAGAATATTGGGAAATTCCAGAAATCTAATTGCTTCTAGTACAAAAACAAAAGGTAATATCTTTCACCTAAATTTTGCAATTAAAATTTGTTTGATTGCTCAAGTTGATGAAAGTTGGTTGTGGCATAGGAGAATGTGTCATCTTAACTTTGACAATATTATCAAGATAAGTTCTACTCAAGCTCTAAGAGATCTTCCTAAGTTGGTAAAACCTACTAATGCTATATGCAAGGAATGCCAGTTAGGGAAACAAACTATAATTTCATTTCAGAGCAAACAACGTTGTTCAAATGAATTGTTGGAGCTTGTGCATACTGACTTGTGTGGTCCTTCTAGAGTCAAAA
Source organism: Sequoia sempervirens (assembly GCA_007258455.2). Classification (NCBI taxonomy): domain Eukaryota; kingdom Viridiplantae; phylum Streptophyta; class Pinopsida; order Cupressales; family Cupressaceae; genus Sequoia; species Sequoia sempervirens. The sequence goes on from VDFB02378289.1 coordinate 4,366, forward strand.
TTTTACAAGGAAACAGGTATTTCATGTTGCTTATTGATGATTATTCTAGAATGATGTGGGTTGTTTTTTTAAGGGAAAAATCTGAAGCTTTGGAGAAGTTCAAGATCCTTAAGGCTATGGTTGAGACAGAGACAGGTCTGAAGATTAAATGTTTGAGATCATATAGAGGTGGTGAATTCACTTCTGATGAGTTTAATTCTTTTTGTGAAGAACACGGGATAAAGGGACAATTATTTGCACCGTAGACCCCTCAGCAAAATGGAGTTGTCGAAAGGAAGAACAAGACAATTGAAGAAGCTACTAGAACTATGATGTTGGAAGGAAATGTTCCTCATATCTAATGGAGAGAAGTTGTGAGTAATGATGTTTATACTCTTAACTGGGTACAAGTCAAAGGTGATACTAGTAAGACCCCTTACGAGCTATGGTATGGTCATAAACCTACTGCTAGATACTTCAAAATATTTGGAAGTAGATGCTATATCAAAAGAGATGAAGATATAGGAAAGTTTGATGCTAGGAGTGATGAAGGAATATTTCTTGGTTATTCTACTAAAAGCAAGGCCAACTGATGCTATAATAAGAGATTGAAGAAAATGGTTGAACGTGAAAATATCAAGCTTGATGAAGACATAGTTAGACCATCAAGAACCTTTGGATATGATTCAGATGATCAAAATGACAATTCAAATAAAGGAAAGAAATTTCAGACTTCAAATCAAGTTCAGATCATTTTGGTGAATCAAGAAAATCAAGATGAAGGAACTAGTGGAAGTGTAGAAGAAAGATTACAAGAGCCTAAAGTTCAATAACATCCTAAGACTCCAAGGTATGTAAGACTAAATCATTCAAAATATAAGATTATAGGTGATAAGAACAAAGGTGTCTAGACTAGGAGAAGAATTGCAGAAGAATATTGTTTGATTTCAAAGACTGAGCCTAATAGTGTGAATGAAGCATGCGAAGATGAACATTGGGTTGAAGCAATGAAAGAAGAACTATAGTAGATTGAGAAGAATGATACATGGATTTTTGTTCTTAGACCTAAGGATAAAAATGTAATTGGAACTAAATGGGTCTTTAGAAACAAACTGAATGAGCAAGGTGAAATTGTTAGAAACAAAACAAGACTTGTGTGTAAAGGATATTCTCATATGGAAGGAATTGACTTTGAAGAAACTTTTTCTCTTATTGCTAGGATTGAAGTTGTGAAACTATTTCTTGCTTATGTTGCTTACAAAAACTACAAGGTTTATCGGATGGATGTCAATTCAACATTTTTAAATGGTGAACTAGAAGAAGAGGTGTATGTTGAGCAACCTGATGGATTTCAATTGACTGATCAGAGAGATATGGTTTGTTAGCTGAAGAAAGCATTGTATGGACTTAAGCAAGCCCCTAGAGCATGGTATGCCATATTGGACAAGTATTTGTTGAAGCTTGGATTTAACAAAGGTACTGTTGATAGTAATCTAAATTTCAAGATTGATGATGATAAATATTTTATTGTTGAAGTCTTTGTTGATGATATCATTTTTGGAGGAAATAATATTTTGTGCATGAAGTTTGTTGATGAGATGCAGAGTGATTTTAAGATGTCTATGATTGGAGAGATGAAATTCTTTTTGGGATTATAAAGTACTTAGTTAGATAAAGGGATCTTTATATCTTAGTCCAAGTATGTGAAAGAATTGTTGAAGAAGTTTGGTATGGAAGATTCAAAGCTAGTTGGTACACCTATGGTGACCGGATGTAAGTTGACACAAGATGTTGATTCTCTGAAAGCAAGTCAAACTAGATATAGATCAATGATTGGTGGATTGTTTTATTTAACTAGACATGATATCATGAATGGTGTATGTATTGTTGCAATATTTCAAGCTAATCCTAAGGAATCTCATGTGACTGTTGTGAAGAGGATTTTCAAATATTTGAAGGGGACAATTTATTTTGTCCTATGGTATCCTAAAGATGATGATCTTCCTTTGAGTTCCTTTCCCAATATTGATTAGGCAGGAGATGTGAATGACAGAAAAAGTACTAGTGGTGGTGCATTTTTCTTGGGTAAGAAACTAATTTCATGGTTATGTAAGAAGAAAAATTCCATTTCTTTATCTACCGTAGAGGTAGAATACATTGCTACTACTAACAATTGTACTCAAGCATTGTGGATGAAACAGATGTTGAAAGATATTAGAGTTGTGTATGATGAGCCTATTGCTATATTTTGAGATAATTCAATTGCAATTAACATTTATAAGAATCCAGTGCTACATTCAAAGACCAAGCATATATCTATCAAATTTCAATTTTTGAGAGAGAAGGTGAGTGAAAATAAAGTCAAATTGGAGTATGTGCCTACTAAGGAACAGATTGCAGATATCTTTACCAAGTCATTGCTTAAGGATAATTTTAAGTATCTCAGAGGGAAGCTAGGGGTCATTACCCCTCCTAATCAGAAATAAGATGCATTAATTTGCATCATTTTGTGCATTCCATAGTCATATCTTGATCCAGATTGATGTTGTGGTGGCTACTACTCAGGGGGAGTAGTTAGATGTTCAGATATGTGGTTAATATGTTTTACGTATCCTTGTCATTGATGTCAAATGGGGAGAAGAGTCATGTGAAAAACTTTGTGGGGAGAAGAGTCATGTGAAAGAATTGAGGAGAAAAGAGCCAGAACCTAAGGGGGAGAAAGTGTTAAGAGGAAGTTGTGTTGATGGTGTTTTTCACATCATGTGCTTCCATCAATGCCAAAGGGGGAGATTGTTGGATGTTGTGGTTGGATTGTTGATATGTGGTTTTCATTGATTTCAACACTATTAGAATTAATGTACTTAAGGTTGTATATGTCGAGGATATTGAGAAAATTTTAATAAAATAAGTTGTAGGTTGTCAGTGGTGAAGTGAAGTTCAGTCTGTTGGAGAGCTTAGTACATTGATGATAAGATATTGTGGATTAAATTTTTTGTTGTTGAGTATATCTAGTTTATCCATGTCAAGTTTCAGAGATCCACATGAAGATTTGATCGAGTTATGAGCAGTTGTGTTCTGACAATTTTTATGTTACTTCAAATGATGTTCCTAAATGAAGATGATGTGATTCTAGTAAACTCAGTTGTCGTGGATGCTTCTCTGGTGATTCATGATTTTTGTGGATGATTCTAGATCATGCTCTATCTGTGTTGCATGTCCACATTGATTTTTGTGCTCGTGATTGGTTATTTTCTCTTGTGTGTTCATGTTTTTCATGTTCATGGTTGACAAGGTGATTGTAGCATGTTGTGGATCTTCAAGGAATATTTTTTGAAGGTGTTTCATGGTTGAGGATTTTATTTTGGTTCTTCACTATGTTGTGGCCGACCTTGGTTGATTCGCATTAATAATTGTTATTGATTTGGTCCAACAGTTTGAATTCATTTTATTATTTTGTTGAAGTTGGCATGTAACAATTTAATCTCTTTTTGTGGATATATAAGTGATTGTTTATTCCATTTGAAGGGATGCGAGAGTACGATCTATGCACGAATAATGTCCTAATCATTCGAAGGTAGAGGTAGAGTGTGAAGAAGAGTGAGCAGAGTGTGAAGAAGTGTTCATGTGCTTAACCAGAACTGTAATCAGGCATTAGCAGATGTTATTTTCTCAGTTCAAAATCATGTGGATGTAATCTGAATGTTTTTGTAAGACAGTGTCTTCCTTTGGGCAGTAAACCTTGTTGTATTTGAGCAGTGAGTTCTAGGAAGTATGCCTAAATGCATGTGCATTCCCCATTTTATTCTTTATACTTTTAAGAGGGTATAATCTTGTGGACTAACCTCCACCATGGTTTTTCCCCTAACAAGGTTTCCACGTAAAAAATCTTGGTGTTATGTGTGTTTTTTATGTGTTGATGATTTATGTTTTCATGGTTATTAATCAGATCTAAGAATAAGGTTAATAAGTTTAATAAGTTTTTAATTTCTATGACAATTGATTCACCCCCCCTCTCAGTTGTCTTCCCTTGTGTTTCCAACAAGTATGTACAAAGGAATCATTCTGTAGACTAGATCATTGGAGATAAGGATGAAGATGTGTTGACTAGGAGAAAGTTTGCAAGAGCTAGTGAGAATGTAAATTTGTGTTTGTTGTTTTGATACCAATAACTTTGTTGATACTAGCAAAGATGATAATTGGATAAAGGAAATGGATGAAGAATTGGATCAAATTGAGAAGAATCATACTTGGGAACTAGTTCCTAGACCTGTTGATAAGAATGTGATAGGAACATAGTGGGTTTTCTGAAATAAGCTAAATGAAGATGGTGAAGTGGTAACAAATAAAGCTAGATTGGTTTGCAAGGGATATTCACAAGATGAAGGCATTGATTTTGAGGACTTTTGTTCCGATAGTAAGGATGGTAGCAATAAGGATGTTTCTTGCTCTTGTTGCTCATAAGAACTTCAAGGTATATCAAATGGATGCCAAATCAACCTTCCTAAATGGTGATCTAGATGAAGAGGCATATATTGAGCAACCAAATGGTTTTTAGTTATTAGAGAATTTGAATATGGTTTGTAGACTCAATAAAGTTCTATATGGTCTCAATCAAGCTACCAGAGCTTGATATGCTAGGTTGATTAAGTACCTACTTCAACAAGGATTCAAGAAAGGTAATGCAAATAGTAATTTATACATTAAGGTTCATGAAGACAAGTTGCTAATTGTGAACTGATGACATCATCTTTGGTGGAGATGATGATGTGTAAAAATTTTGCAGACGAGATGTAGAAAGAATTTGAAATGTTAATGATTGGTGAGTTATCCTTCTTCCTTGGGCTTCAAATTATTCAACAAGATAATGATATCTTTATTTCTCAAGATAAATATGTTAAGGAGATGTTGAAGAAATTTGGGATGGGAGATTCCAAAATAGTGGTTACTCCTATGGTGACTGATTGTCACTTGAGGAAATTTGATGAGTCACCAGAAGTTGATCAGACTCTTTATAGCTCCATGATTGGAGATCTACTATATTTAACTAATTTTAGACATGATATTATGCATGTGGTATGTTTGGCTTCCATATTTCATTGAACAAGACAATTGAGGGGGGGTTGAATCAGTTGTAACAAATTTAAGCTTTTAGAACTTTCACCAGAAATTAAATCAATCACAAATCTTTTACACTGCTAATATGATTAATCATTAAGTGCAAAATAAAAAATTGAAACACACACATAATAATACCAGATTTATGTGGAAAACCCAATAATGGAAAAACCACAGTGTGGATTAGCTCACAATATAGAGAATATCAAAACTAATTAGAAAGGTTCACTGCCAAAACATGACTCATTGTCCAGATCAGGGCTCACTGTTCAACAAGGGTTAACCACCTGGAGCGCTCACTGCCACACAAATACAAAGAAGATAGAAGAGATTCATTACAAAAAGAAAACAATCTCAATGCAAAAGAGATTTCCACCACAATTCGCTCAAACACTTGTAGACATGCATGAATGATAAAGTACACCTTTAGCTCACTGCATCCAAAAACTTAGCAATTAGATTTCGCACTGATCTTCACAAACTCGCATTACATACACACTAATTTGCATCTATCTTGAATCTATCTTGCTCTATTTCTTTTCATAGTTTTCACCAATATCTCATCCTATATTTATACCATCTTCAACTTTGAAACTCATCTAAAGTCGGTTACACATCATTTGCATTTACAAATTCAAGTTAGGTCAGCACCAAAACATTTTATGATGGAATTCGAATGAGGGTGACCCAAACACACGCTTCCATAAATGTCAAAAGTAGTGCTAAACACAAGGTTGGTCAAACTAGTGTAAAACACGTACGCAATTAAGCACGCACAACCTTAACATGATCCAATCTTTTCATATAGCAAAATTATTTTTGACACGATCTCAACAACTTATCCTAAGAACCGCATGACATAAAACTCGATCAAGATGAAATATGGAGAAAAAATATTTCTCCCATACCTCAACTAGATACACAGAAGAACATAGTTCACAACTAGTGAATAAAACTTGTATTGCACAATGATCTAGAAGCCCAAAACTTCGATATAGAAACTTCCAACAACCATGAGAAATACCTCAGATCCTCATCAGCATAGTAGAAAATACCAAAGAAAATACTAGAGCTAACACTAAACACCTACAACCTTTTTCCATTACAATTTTCTCAATATCCTCAACATATAGAACCCATAATATCATCCATGATATCAATGACAACAACAACTAGTTGAAAACCAATTAACCAGTTGACATCAATGACAACACTTTCATACTTTCTTCATACTTGCAACAATTTCAAGCTAACCCTATGAAATCTCATGAAAAGAATATTCAAATACTTAAAAAGAATTCTTGATTATGGCCTTTGGTATATGAAAGATCAAAGCTTTTCTTTGAGTGGCTATACTAATGCTGATTGGGCAAGTTATCTAGAAGACTAGAGAAGTACAAGTGGAAGTGCATTATTTTTGGGAGACAGATTGGTCTCTTGGTTCAGTAAAAAGAAAGAATCGGTGTCCTTATCCACACAAAGGTTGAATACATTATTGCAGGATCTTGTTGCACCCAGGTGCTTTGGATGAATCAAACTTTAAAGGATGTGAAGGTAGTATATGATGAACCCAATCCAATACTATCTGACAATACAAGTGCAATTAATATTTCCAAAAATTCAAAAATGCATTCAAGGACTAAACACATCTCTATTCGGTATCATTTTCTAAGGGAGTTCAGGCTACAGAGCATGAATTAAGAATGGAGTATGTGTCTACAAAGGACTAGATTGCATATATCTTTAGTAAGGCACTTTCAAAGGATACTTTTGAGTATCTCCGAAAAAAGTTAGGGGTTGGCCCCTCCTTGTTCTAACTAGATGCATAAATGGTGCATCTTTTTAGGGGAATAAATTAATGCTTTATCTTTTTCTCTTGGATTGATGTATCCTACCACTCAGGGGAGTTGGTAGGAAGGGGGAGTTTGGTACAAATGTAGAGATATTGTGCATGTATGAAGAAGTGATGTTGGTCAAAGGGGGAGTTTATGTTGATGTTTCCATTAAAGATATTTGCTTATTTTTCCTTAAGTCAGAGAATATGATGTTTCCCTCTATATGCAGATGTGTGTTACCATTTGTCCTTGATGTCAATGGGGGAGAGTGAGAAGGTGTGTTTCCATCAATGCCAAAGGGGGAGATTGTTGGCAGTGTTGGCATATGGCTTTGGGAAATCATTTTTAGCTGCTAGTGTTGTCATTGATGGCAACTGGATTCAGTAGTGTAGTCCATAGTTTAGAAGCAGTTCCTATCGGCAAGGAAAGTAGAAGACAGTATTCTACCGGCAAAATGCATGAAGAAAAGAGTATCTAGTTGGTAAGTTGATCTGAATACTTCACCGGATAATTATTTTCTTGTGTGGATCCCCAGGGAAGCTTTTCAAGCATGTATGCTACCTATTTGATAAGTTTTATGATATTACATTGATCCATGTATGAGTTTGGAGATTTTGTAGAATGATTTATTGCTTATTTTCTCATTGTGGTCGACCTGTTGTGTATGGCGTATTTCGGATGTATGAGGAGTATGTGTTTAACTATTTCTTATGTTGAGAATTTTGGTTTGGGTCCCTACTATAGTCTAGCCAACTTGTGTGGGTGCGTATTAATTCTAATTGGTGATTTGAGCCAACTTGTGGAAGAATATTATATTTTGTTGCATGATGACATATAGAAATAAAATTCTTGTTAGTGGATATATAAATGAGATTGGTAATTCATTTTGCATGTGATGTACGAAGTGGTGAGAAGGTGTGTGTGAAAAAGTGCAGAATAGTTGCATGAGGTAATATCAGAGGATCTGTCGAATGAATTTTGTTTGTGTAGCAGAAGGGTTTTTGTAGGAGAGAAGAGTAGAGCAGAAGTGTGAATTGGACAGAAGGTCTAGAATATGTTTAATGTGTGTCATTGGAACTGAATCCAGGCATTTAGAGATGCTATTTTCTTAGTTCATATTTTGAATAGTTTTAATCCAAACTTCTTTTGGACAGTGAGTCCTCTTTTATATTTTAAGCAGTGAGCTCTAGGCAGTGTTCCTAAATTCAAGTGCATTCCCTTTTTATCATACTTTTAATAGAGTATACTTTGTGGATTAATCTCCATCATGGTTTTTCCCCTAACAGGGTCTCCACCTAAAAAATTTGGTGTTATGGTGTTCACGTTGTCTTGTTAATGTGTATGCATGTTTCCTCCTGTTTATTTGATATGGATGTTATTAAAGATTAATATTGTTGTTGATAGTTCAAGATCTGATTTAAAATTCAAATATTGTGGAACGCTAATTCACCCCCCCCCTCTCTCAGTGTTCCTGGTATCCAATAGGCAATTGTTGTCATTGATGTCAAAACTTATTGTTGGTTGTCTTTAGTGTCAATACTTGATGAAGATTGTTATATGTTTGGCAATTGTTGATAGCTTGATGTCAATTATTGTTGTCAACGCTTGATGAAGTATTTGGGTTGGCATTTTTGAATGATTTTATTTCTAAATTTCATGGTTGGATGTCATGCCTTATTTGATGATAATCAAAGAAGTATTGAGTATAGTTGTTGTCAAATAATTTGATTTCATAATGATATATTAAGATGATGATAAGAAGTGGTGTTGATAATGGAGAGATCTTGTTGAAGGTCTAAAATACATGTCATGTTCTCTCTCTTGATGTTCTTGATGAAGCATGTGCTTTTGAAAGAAATTTTTGGCCTCTGCAAGTTGGTTAAGTGTTCTTGGTTCAGGAAGCTGCATTGAAGTCTTCTTGGGAGAATGCTCTGCATTCCCCTACTATTGAGGGTACGGTCTTGCAGTTTGGGATTCAAAGTCAATGTTATGTGGATGTTGCACTCTTACATTTTGAGGTCACCAATGTTGCCAAGGAGGTTTTGTGAATTTCAAAAGGTTGGCAGTGTTGTTGGGTGTCTAGATTGGTCTGAAAAATGTTCCACATTTCTCCACATTAATGTCTCTACTCCTATGGTTTGGTGAATGTGCTCTCAATGTTTTTTCAATATCCTAGGTACAATTTCATGTGTTGAAGTGGTCCACAAGTTGATTTGTTAATGTTATATATCATGATTGAGTATTCTATATTTCTGCGATGAAGTATTTTGTCCCTATTTGGTTTGCAGTGGTTGTTAGTGGCATGAAAGTATGAAAGAAGTTTCTAGAAATGTTGTTGGATGTTCAAGTAAAATCCCCATGTGATCTGCATAGTGTTGATTGACATCTTTGGTGTTGCATTGTGTCTTGAGTTGGATTTTTGGATTATTTGTCGATATCTGGATGACAGGGCTTGTTCCTTTGCTTGTGTTGTGTGCTTGTGAGTCTGCATTAGCAATTGAAGGTGTGTTTATATGTCTTTGTATCCTAATCTATCTTGGTTAGAATCACATCGATTCAATTCAATCAGAAGTATGTTTTTGGGCCAACTGGTTATGTGTTTCAAAGTTTCATCTACATGTTTCCTTGATGTCGACTTGGATTGATGTGCATCGGCGTGAATTATTTTGGACCACATTGAAAGATGCATTGAGTTTGTTTTTGGCTCTCTCCATCCTCGAGATAGGACCACATTATGTTTTGGTGTCCGACGTGTTGAATTCTTTGTTTATCTTCTTCTTGGTCGATCTAATTGAAGTTTTGAAGTGTTATAGTGGATATAAATGTAATATATTTTTGGATGCAATTGTGTGGAGAAGTGTACAAGTGTGCGATCAAGAAAGTTTGGATTTTATTTAAAGATCTTGCAGAAGAAGTGTGAAAGTGTGAAAGATAGAATTAGTCAGAAGAGTCTTATGTTGACAAATATTGTAATCTTTCTCTATATCATTGTATCATTCTTTGAGATAGTGAATATCATCAGGTCCTTGTATCTTGCACCTAAAGTTATGTTTGCTTTAGTTCCTCAAGTCCCTTGTATCTTTCTCTAAGGTAGTGCTCCTTAGTTTTCAAGTCATTTTGATAGTAAGCCTTTATATTGTGAGTTAAATGTCATCATGATTTTTCCCTCATTGGTTTTTCCATGTAAACATGTTCTCCTATGCATGTGTGTTCTTTGCTTCATCTTTCCTTCTTGTTGATCTGGTTAAAAGTATAATTGTTATATCTTTCATTACTGAAGTTGATGAAGGTTCACACTACTATATCCTTTGTAATTATTTTGTTTAAAGGTTTTGATCTAATAAAGAAGTTTGTTGTGTGCTAAAGAGTTTCTAAGTTCTGAAAAAGTTCAAGTTTTTGGTAAGACTGATTCACCCCCTCGTCTCAGTCTTCAGGTGTGTCCAAAAAATATGAGTTGTGGCTTATGGTTACTTAACAATGTAGGCGATATTGACTTTATTATTGGAACTAAAACTATATTGTATAGATATTTTAATGTTGCAACTTGATATCTTTAGGTAATCTACTTTGAATTTGGGGGTATGGGATTTATATGACTACATGATGTCTATAGACATCTTAAGTATAAGAACCTCAATATTGGAACTATTAAGTGAACTAAGGGGCTTGTAGTACCATATTGTTGCATGATTAAATAGGAGGAAACTATAATTTAATTTGGTGTTGTTGAGACGAAGTTAAGAGACTAATAATTTAAAATCATATACTATGACATCACTTAATGTCTTATTTTTTACCATGGAGATCATAATCAATTATTTGTAGTGAATGAATATTACATAGTCAATAAGCTAGACTAATATAAGAATATATTGGATTGCACCATAAGGTAAATTAAATCACAAGGTTAAGAATGAAATTATGAATATGATTGGGTGTACATCTTCATATGAAGATCAAAAGGATACAAAGTTTCCCATTTGTCTTGATTATGACTCAAACATTAATCATGCTTAAGAAAGTTTGTAATTATTATCATATTTCTTTTAAGGTTCGAAAGGATTTTATGTGGTCTTTTTTATGCATATTAGTTTCCATCTAGGATGAAGTTTTATTCAATTGTGATACTTTCTTTTCTAGAACCACATAATAGTGAGACCTCACTTGGACCCATGTTGATGATTTTGCATTATTGATGCATTATAATGATATTTTGATTGTTACTGACTAGTGATGTACACACTACCGATACTCTATTCATAGATTGAGTCATGATTTCGTAGAAACTTTATACCTAAGTATGTTTTGATCTCCATGCCTAGAGATATATATCTTGGATGGCAATGTTCTTGAAAAAACCTAGCTAACCCTTATTCTCTCATGTAGAGAATCTTAATGTGTATAGAACCTTGGTGTGTTTGCAATGTAAAATTAATATTAGTTTGCTAAGGTTTGATTAATTCCCCTTGGGTAGAAAATTGTATTACTCCTATTTAGTAATTAGATGAGGGGTTTTCTATGTAGGAATTCCAAATGTATGTTCCTTGAGAGAGAGAGAGATCTTGTGAGGAAGTACATGGTGACATCGATCATGTTTAAAATGATATGTAGATAATCATTGAGTGAAGGATTCCTTTTGGCCTCAAGTCCATAGGGAAGGTTTTAGAGGATTGTTGGATTGCCTTTTTTTAAGTGTATTAAGGTTTGTCTCAAATAGGGTTTCTCTAAAACCTATAAATCTTGTTGGATTTATCTCCCAAGTGGTATTGCTTTGATTTTCTATCATTTTTGTATTGAATCAATGCAAAAGAAGGAATACAATAAAAAGGGACAGTTAAAAGACTATCAAGAAAACAACCAGATACATTTATCAAACAATAATAGAAGATCGCAATGAGTTGAATCATTACATGCCAATAAAAATAATTGTCCAATGGGCAACAAATAACTAAACATTTTCATGACAACTAGTCTAAGGAACACAAAGATTTAGTACTTTTGGAGATTACAATATGAATTTGAACAACCTTTGAAGTTTCTTGGAACAAAACATCTCTTCTTTTTGGTTTTGGAAGATGTGAAGTTTAATCCTATCCAAATAATTTATGATCCTGACTTAGTTCTTGGAGACCCCTATAGTTGAAAACAAAAAGAGAGAATTTGAAACAAAACATTAGAGTAAAACAAGAAATTTTTATCTTCTAATGAATGTACTGATTAGAAAACACTGTCAATCATCTTTCTTTCCATATGTTAAGAAAAACAATTTTTTTAATAGAATCAACCACAATATTTGATGAATCACTTAGCTAGTTTAGATCTCTTAATTTGTGCTTTGAAACCTTAGAAATTCATTGTTGATCAGCCCCTCCGTTCAAGCTATCAATCATGGCCTTTCAATTTATTAAATATGATCTCCTGTGTTGCGTCCTTAAAGTTATTTGGTCCCCACTTATCTTTCATGTGGTGAAATTTCATTGCATTGCATTTGAGCATGACAATCACATTTGTTTGACTCCATGTACCGACTTCTTATTGTATTTACCAACTCTGAGAGGGAAAGTGTCATTTCCTTTACCAAGCAGTTCAGGCACTATGTGTGTTGTGTTCATTTGTGGAGGGTTGCTCCACTACCCAAATAATTCAATAAAAACACATGGGTTTGGCATTTGTGTTTGATGTCTAGTGGCTTTAGTGTATAGTAGTGATCTATTTAGGATCTAGGACTAGTTGCTTACAGAATGCTTAACGTTAAAAGATCAATTATTACAACGCTTAACTTAAATGATTACAAATTAAATGCTCAAATGAAATAATGAACATAACATAAAATAAATGCCAAGATAATGAACTGAGAAAGAAAAGAGAGAAGAAATAGAGAGACGAAACCAAAGTTGATAACGAAGTTCGTCCCCAAGGACTACGTCTCCGGGTCCCTCTCCAATGGAGGACCGATCCGATTAGCTCCAAATTCAATTACAATGGCTTCAAGACTATCTCCTTCAAGCATTCAGCAGCATGTCATTACTCTGATGTGCAGAAACGTCTTCAATCTCCCGAGCATTCTCTCGCTATCTCAACCTGGACTTGTAAAAACAAGGTCTATACCCCTCCTTTTATACAAAAAGTTTGCCTAATATGGCTTAACCAACAAAATAATGCATATCTTCCTTCATCAGCTCGTATCAGGTCTGTTTTGGCTTCTGAAATCAGATGGTTGAGGGATATCTTGTTTGTTTTGGCTTATTTAGCCATTTGTTTATGGTTCGGCCTCTAATAATTCAACAAAACCAACTGTTGCCATTACATATTTCGGAGAGTTCGCGTGGTCCACCGGTATTCTAACCTTTTGGTAAACGGGTGGTCGGCGGTTCCAACCCCGCCGGCCACGCCTTATACTCCATCCGCAAGTTTTAAAACTACAAAAACAAACGCGTCCATGTACATTATTGGCGCCTATGTTTGGTATAACGGCCACCGGCCCGGCCGTTTCTCTGGAGGTTCCGGGGTCGAGCACACCGCACTATTTTTAGCAATGTGTTGTTTAACAAACTCAGAAATCCGCGGACGAGCAGAAGACAGTCAGACTGCCACGTGTCATCCACCTATTGGTTGATCACTGCCGATGTGTTCGCCGACTCGGATGACGTCCACTGACTGTGTGCCACGTGTCCGAGGGACACCTCTTGGCGAAGGTCTTGATAGCCATCCGATGAAAGCCGAGTTCAAGGTAAAGCGTATGCCGGTGATCCGCACACGCATTTGGATGCCAAGCGGCTTCATACGCGTGATGCCGAATGCCTGGTCAAGCTGCGGTTGGACCGCGTGTCACTTCATGATTGGTCATTTTGTCGGCAATGCACACGCCATGTTGGGTGGCCCATCGTGTCGATACGATGGTGCCGTCACCTATGATGTGGCGTCATCGCCGATACCCTCTAAGTTGTTTGGTACTTCTTTCGACATCACGGCGTCGGTTCGGCAACCACGCCGAATCGTCCGGCGAGCTCTTCGCCCGATAATTGTTACTTCCACGTGGAATTTCGAGATGGTTATTTTTTCCACTTTCTGGGCACCGAAGCGGTTGTTGGAAGTTTGGCTAACCCGTGTAACTTCACAAGCGGGTCACTTTGGGGCCGTTCAAGTTGGATTGGAGTCGGAGACATCATTCTCTTCTTCTGATGAAGCTAAAATCTGGAGCATTGGGAACACTTCAATTTTCACTGAAAAATTGTCCCCCGGATCAGGCCTCCCCACTGGGGAGCTTTAGGACCTCCGAAAGCTTGATTACTTGGAAAGTAAGTGAGGGTAAAGTTCCCTCACTTTACCAATCTTCTCAAGGATCTCAAAAGGACCATATCTAATTGGCTTAAGCTTTTTACCTTCACCTTGCATCCTTTCCTTGCTGATATGTAACCAAACTCATCTTAGCAGAAAATGATGATCGGTCTGCGTGTTGTCATGGCGTGCTGTATTTTGCTTGGCTGTTCCAAGCCGTGCTGCTTTGCGATGAATTGCTTGGACTTTACGGATGGAACTTCAAAAGCCTTCTACGCATCTGGCGTCCATCTTCAACATCATCTTTCCCAAAGCAGATCGCCGGTGTCGCGGGCACACCAGCAAAGCATATCTCCAGGAACGCCGATGAAGAGGTAACGCATGGTTGTAGTCATCTTTCGCACATAATGAAGACTCATCCCACAACTTAGGATTAACTACTTTGCGGTAACCTCACGGTAGATACTGGCGGTCCTGGCCCCACAACCTCTACATGCGGTCCCGTGCAAGCAGGATGGAAGGCCAGCCTCTTCTTAGGTTTGGTGTCCATGGGTCCCCACAAAGGTTGACCATAAAATTCCCCCAAGGTCGAGAATCTCGATCGATACCACAATGAAGTAGGTAACCCAAAATGAACCCATACAAATTGAGAGAAATTACAAATGAAATTTTGTCGTTATTGTTGACTTACTTTTACAGCATTAAGATACACATTTTCTTGAACCGATCAACTACTACATATCCTGAGAATAATCATGTCCCTTCCTAGACATAGGTAACCCCCAACAAAGTCCATTGACACACTTTCCCATGGACGAGAGGAGTCACGGTGGGGTGGTAGCACAGAGCCCAATTCTACGTTGCCTAGGCTTTACTGGTTGCGCACATAACACAACCTCTGTATACTTGATTCGGGTTTTCGCGCATATGAGGGCCAACCAACAATGCCACCGGTCGTGTTTTGTTTACCCCAAGAGAGAGTGTCTGCAATCAATGGGGCCATGTACTTCTCTAATCACACAGTAGCCGTTCATCTTTTAAGACTTTATAATTTACCCAAGTGATATAACAGTTTATCTTGCACATAATAATCTTTCTCTTCTACATGTTTACCATTCATTAAAGCAACATAGATATCCTTAAAGTTCTCATCATTAGCATATTGTTCCTGGAAACTTTCATGAACCATAGAACTATTCTGAAGGATCAAAGCATTCATCATCATAGGAGAGTCTAGAGAGCATGTCTGCTACCTTGTTATGGGTACCTTTCTTATACTTAATAACCAAATGAAACTGTTGTAGAAAACCCATCCACCGAAAGTGCCTACTTTGTTGCGGTTTAGTTTGTGAGTGCAAATATTGTAGTGGTTGGTGATCAGTGTGGATTACAGTTTCTTTCCCCATTATGTAATGTTTCCATTTTTTAACACTCTGAACTAAAGCATAGAGTTCTTTATCATATGTGGGATAGTTACTTACTGCTCCTGAAAAGGTTTCAGAGTGGTAGCAAACTGGTTTACCTCCTTGCATGAGTACTGCTCCCATGGCAAATCCACTTGCATCTGTCTCGATCTCAAATGGTTGATGTAGATCTAGTAAGGCCAAAACTATTGCGGTGCTCAACTTTCCCTTCAAAGTGTCGGCAACCTTACGATTTGGACCTCCCGCGAAAAGTTGCCTTTATGCTTGGTTAATGCATGCTTGATAGAAGATGCCTATAAAGAAGTTTGCAATAAAATTTCTCCAGTACTGAACTGCACCTAGGAAACTTCTGACCTCTGTGACTGTACTTGGCTTAGGCCATTTTACAATAGCTTCGACCTTCGCAGGGTCTACTTTCAATTGACCACTCCCTACGACATAGCCTAAGTACACTAAGGATGTCTTAGCAAATTAGCATTTAGACATCTTTACATACAATTTTTCTTTTCTCAATACATCAAAGACTTTCTTTACATGACTTACATGATCTTTCAAAGTTCGACTGAATACCTCAGATTTATCATCTTCTTTGGCTTTTACAAGCATCAATACAAAGTTTTTACTTGAATTGACCAACCTCTTCATTTGACCAGCATTAACTAAAGTAAGATTAGTCTTCACCTTATGTGCCCGTACAATGTATTCTACCCCATCTTTAAAAAGATGATACTTATTCTCCCCCCTATAAAAGATTGCTTTTATGTCATAAAGATAAGGACTCCCTAACACAAGCCCACAAATATCCAAAGGGACCACATCGACTTCTACCTCATCTACAAAGTTTGCAGTGATAGCAAATCTCAATTTACACTGTTTAGTTACTTTTAATTGTGCATCATTGCAAACCCATCCAGTGGATATGGTTTCGGATGAGGTGTTGTAGCCAAATTAAGTTTCTTTACAACTTCTTCAGATATTAAGTTTACTTGTGAACCCGTATCAAACAGAGTATCAATCTTAGTATGTTTTGTTACAACACGAATGTGAAACAATTCATTTCTTTGCTTATCAACCTTAGGAGAAGATTCTTTACTTGTACTTGCACTGGCATTAGAAAAACTTGCATCAGATGAGAGAGATATACCTTTCCCTTTACCTTGGATTCCGGTAGCAACAATCTTTGACTCATCTCCGGAGTCTGAACCAAGATCTTGTTGAATCACTACAGTAGTCTTCTGCTTGCCTTTATCACCTCCATATCTTTTCGGCCTCAACTCAGGATGAAGCTTCCAACATCTCGAATCATCATGCCCCTCTTTCTTGCAATGGGAACATGTGGGTTTCTCACCCTCTTTCTGAGCTGTAGCTGTCTTCTTCCCTTTGCCTTTATCTTTGTCTTTTTCTTTCCCTTTAGACTTACCCTCGAACTTAGATGGCTTCTTGGAAAAGTTATCACTAAAAGTATTCTTACCCCTTGACTCTATATGAGTAGCTTGAACAGACACCTCGTCTAGATTGTTGGGACTCAACATCAAAATAGTGTGCCTAAGGTAAGAATGTAAACCACCAATATACTTAAGTAATGTGTCTTGGGTATACAAGGGAACATTTAGAGCAATGGCCCGTTTCCTAAACTCATGAGTATACTCCTGGACAGACTGCCCCTTACCTTGCCTAAAGGTTTGCCAATTCATGGTTAACTGTTGCATGTAACCTAAAGGGTAGAATTGTTTCCTAAGGGCAGCAACACACTCCATCCAAGACATATTAACTTGACCATGGCGAGCAATTTCTTCACGAGTTTTACTCTCCCACCAGGTGAGAGCTGTACCTCCCAACCGGAGAGTTGCTAATTGAATCCTAGAAGCATCTTCTACTAGGCCTTGAATCCTACAGTATACTTCTACTTGGTGGACCCAATCGTCTAACTTCTCAGCATTTAACTCCCCACAGTATTTAGGTAACTCAAATTTTACATCAAGCTTAATTACAGGCTTAGACTTGCTTAAATGGATTTACATTGAGAAGAGAAGGGAGGAGAAGGAGGGAGAGGAAAGAAGAGAGGAAGGAATGGAGGAGAAAGTGCTTGCTACGATCTTCACATGCTTGTGAAAGACCTCCTTTCATACTTCAACTTCTTTTCAGCATAAAGTTCATCCACCATTGTCTTCATGTCAAGAAATAGCTTCTGTAAATCCTTGACACTAAGCTCTGAACTTTGACCACCTTCTTTTTCTTCCATCTGTGACGGTTGATTAACTCTTCGTCTTCCGATTTCTGGATTGTATTCTTCAAGTTCTCCTTCGCCTCGTTGCAACCTGGATCTCGTTAGCATTCAAATTGCAATACAAGCCACATACATAGCTCTGATACCAACTTGATCTGTATAGGATCTAGGACTTATTGCTTACAGAATGCTTAACGTAAAAGATCGATTATTACAACGTTTAACTTAAATGATTACAAATTTAAATGCTCAAATGATTAAATGAACATAACATGAAATAAATAATTAAATAAATGCCAAGATAACGTAGGCGAGAAAGAAATAGAGAGACGAAACCAAAGTTGATAACAGAGTTCGTCCCTAAGGACTACGTCTCCGGGTCCCTCTCCAATGGAGGACCGATCCGATTAGCTCCAAATTCAATTACAATGGCTTCAAGACTATCTCCTTCAAGCATTCAGCAACATGACAGTACTCTGATATGCAGAAATGTCTTCAAAGACTCTCGAGCATTCTCCCGCTATCTCAACCTGGACTTGAAAAACAAGGTCTATACCCCCCCTTTTATACAAAAAAATTGCCTTATATGGCTTAACCAACAAAATAAATGCATATCTTCCTTCATCAGCCTGTATCTTGTCTATTTTATACTTTTCATTCTTCTGGTTTGGATGGTTATTACAAATCTTGTTTGTTTTGGCTTATTTAATACATTTTGTTTATGGATTTAGGCCTCTAATAATTCAGCAAAACCAAGCTGTTGCCATTACTATTCCGGAGGGGTTGTCCCGCAGTGGTATTCTAACCTTTTTGAGTACTTGCGGGTGGTGGCGGTTCTACCAGAGCCCATACTCTCTCCATCTACCGAAGTTTTAAAACCACAAAAACAAACCGATCCATGTACATTGTGGCCCTATGTTTGAGTATAGCGGCCGCCCCGGCGGTACACGTTTTCTACGGAGGTTCAGGTCGAGCACACAGCACCTAATGGCCGCAGCAATGTATTTGAACTGGCTTCGAAATCAGCGGGCCAGCGGCGAGAAGAAGGCGATCGAGGCGCCCGTGTCATCCACCTATTGATTTGATCACTTTACCGATGTGTTCGCCCATTTCCGGATGGCGTCCAGCGGCGTATTATTGCCCCCACGTGTCGGGGCCTTCACTGGCCGAAGGTGTGACTATGGCATCCGGTGTCGAGTTCTGGTCGCCGACCATGCCAAGTCCGCACGCATTTGGATGCCAGCTGGTCAGCCAGCATTGTCAGTGCCTAGTCAACTATCTGGTGGGACAGCCACTTTAGCGTTGGTGGGCGCAAACCGTGGCTGGGTTAGAGATGGCGCTACGTATTGTCCCGTGCAGTCTGGGGCCCGCCCGCGTCACTATGATGACGTCATCATCAGTACCCTCTAAGTTGACCGAAGTTTGACTGCTTCTAACTCGAGCATACGACGTCGGATTTCGACGAAACGAACGCCATCGGAATCGTCTCGACGAGCTCTTCGCGATGGTGTTGCTTCCGTCGATTTCCGAGATGGTTATTTTTTCCACTTTCTAGACACCCCTGAAGCCAGTTTGACTGGAAGTTTGACTGGCCGTAACTTGCACAAACGGAGTCCTTTTCGACCCATTCAAGTTGCGTTGGAATCAGGACATCATTCTCTTTCTGATGGAGCTGAAATCTGGAGCATTGGGAACACTTTAATTTTCACTAAAAAATTATCCCCCGGATCAAGTAGGGCTTGAAAAATAGGGTCACTTGCATTGGGCCCGTGGTGGGTCCTAAGTTCAATGAAATGTTTCGAAGACCAATTTTATGCCTTTTGTTCCTTTTTTAGCAACATGCATTTTGGTAATAAGAACAGGTGTGCACCAGGGCTTCAATTTGATGGTTGTATACCTGTATTTAAAGATTTTAACTGTAAAATACAGTAAAAATAAATATTTAATTATATGTTAACACATGCAATTTATTTTAGAAACTGTAAAAAAAATAGTTAATATGAAAATTTGGCCGTATATATATATATATATATATATATATATATATATATATATATATATATATATATATATATATACAAACTTCTTCTATGCTTTAATAAAATAATAGAAACTTCTTTTTTTAAATGCAAACTTCTATTGTTGAAAAAACAAATCTCAAATTTTTAGATTTTTTTAAAGATTCTAAATATTTGAGTTTCTTTTATTCTAAATACATTTTGAGTTTCTTTAATAGATTTTTTTATAAAAATAGCAACCTTCTTCAAACCATTTTTTTATTTACTAGTGCAAAATACTTCATTTTTCTTTTATTAATCTGGTTTTAGAGTTTAATCTTCATTATCCAAGAGTTGTAGAGATGAAGCAAAAAGTCAGAAAAGGGAAATATTTTTTTGCACACTTACAACTTATAATGAAAAAGAAAGAAGATTTGCAAAAAGTAAAGACATTTTGTTGCACAGTTACAACTAACAACAAAAAAGAAAACGATTTTGCTACACAGTAAGAAGGGTAAGATGATTTTCATTTTATTTCTTTTATTTTTTTTAAAAAATAATGATTTACAAATCTTATATTAAAAATTTGTAAGAGTTTACCACAGTAAAATTAAACATTGTAGATTTTTTTTATCAAACATTTTGGATCACATTTAATAATATTCCATGATTTTTTTTCCTTTTTTTTTTGTTCTGATGCAACCACTATAGGCCCCATGTTCTCTATATGGTTGTTAATTTATATTAAATTATTTTTTTATGGTTCATTTTTTATAAATTTAGATGAATTTGAACAAAATATCTAAATCTTTCTTATTTTTAAAATATGTAGGGATTACAATTTGAAAATGTTTCAAAGAAAAAAAACTCAGCCTTCTATCAAGCATTTTTTTCTATGGTCAAGTTCATCTGAAGTTGTAGCACCCAATGAAGATCATAATTTTGATTTAAATGAAGACTTGGATATTTTGGGGTACAATGAAGAGTATGCTGATGAATATCAAACAAGAGAAAACAATACATGGAAAAAAAGAAAACTTGAAGTAAAATGAGAATTTCGTAAGGAATGGAAAGTAAAGTTTAAGTGGCTAAAATGTACAATAAATGAAAGAAAAAAATTTATCAAATGCATATATTGTGAAACACATAATGCAGTTGGACCATGGGAAGCAAGTAATGGTTGCACTAATTTACAACATGATTCATTAGTTACTCATGCCAATTCAAACATTCATAAGATTTCACTAGCTAAATGGACATGTGGGAATGAAAAGAAAGCAAAACCTATTACATAACATATAGCAAATGTTGATGACATTAACAAGGAAAGAGTCACCAAAACTATGAAATTGGTTTTTTGGATGGTTCAAGAGGATTTACCCCTTTCAAAATATGAATCACTTTGCTCTCTTGAAATGACATTACAGTTACCAAACATGCCAAAGAATAAGGACTAAAATTCATACACAAATCAGATGGTTGCAAATCAATTTCTTTTTGCTATATCTAAGTATCTTGAAGAGGTACAAACTGCTAGAATGTTGGATAGTCCTTTTTTCTCTTTGATGTTGTATGAAAGTACAAATCACAATTTAGAGAAGCATCTTATGGTCTATGCAACTTTTTTACACTCAAAAGGGTTGGGGCAGCCAACTTCGCAATTTATAAAGCTCATAAATGTTTGTGATGGAAAAGGAAAAACAATTTATGATGCAATCAATGTTTTAAAGGAAGAAAGGGGGCTTTCAAATACATGCTTAATAGAT
Organism: Sequoia sempervirens; assembly: GCA_007258455.2. NCBI lineage: Eukaryota > Viridiplantae > Streptophyta > Pinopsida > Cupressales > Cupressaceae > Sequoia > Sequoia sempervirens. The sequence continues at coordinate 25,987 of VDFB02378289.1, forward strand.
GTTTCCACAGATGGTGCTTCATCCATGGTTAGTAGTGAAAATGGGTTTGTTTCTTTTATGAAAAAACATGTTCCTAATCTTATAGGTGTTCATTACATTACTCATCGTGAAGCTTTAGCTGCATCAGATGCTTCCAAAAAAAATCCTGAATTATTAGTTGTTGAGAAATTAGCAAATAAGGTGTATTCTTGGGTACAAAATTCTACTAAAAGAAACAAGGAACTCATTTCTTTATAGGAAGTCATGCAACTTGATACTCTTCAAGCTCTTCAAATTCATGGAGTTAGATGGCTTTCAAGAGGACAAGTTATCGAAAGGCTTGTTGTATTGATGCCTCCTATATTAACTTTATGGAAAAATGAAAAGAGAGATTCATGGTATGATAAGGCAAGAATATTTTCAATTAAATTTTGTTTACACATGCTTGCAGATATAATGCTTATGTTGAACAAGTTGAATAGAAAATTTCAAGAAGAGTATGTTGATGTTACATCATTAGGGGCATCTATTGATATTACTATAAACACTTTAAGAAGGTGGTTTATGAGAAGTGATACATTTGTTGATGGTACATGTTACTTATCTAGATTCTTGGATGCCTCTAAATATGATTATTTAGATATTACTAATAAAGAGGGAATTGTTCATAGGATTTGTGGCAGTTTCACATGCACATGGTGATTATGTTGATTCACAAAAAAAATCACTAAAACCTTACATTGATGGTTCTTTAGAGAGTTGTAAACAACTTGCAAAAGAATATGTTCAAGCACTTATAGATTGTTTGAATGGAAGATTTATTGATCTTGTGTTTTTTAGCGTTGTAAAGTTGTTTAGTCCTTGTCATTATCTAAAGGATGATCGTGCTAGAGAAAATAATTCAAAGTGTTGGCTTGATAAATTTTTTCAACACATGCAACATACTTTATGTGAGAGAGAAGAAACTGAAACATTATTTAATGTTGAAGCTTGTAAACAAGAGTTGCATATATTTGTCGATACTCTTTGTCTTAGTTGTGAGGGATTATCAATGAAGGAATCTTGGAGGGTTTTTTGTGTCACAAACTCACATACAAGTTTTCCAAACATGACAAAGCTATGGCAAACAATCCTTACTATTCTAGCAAGTACGATGGCATGTGAAAGAGGATTTTCAACGCAAGACATAATAAAAGATATTCGACGAATAGCTCTAACATTAGATATATTGGATGCATTGATGAGAGTGTCTCTAACAATGCTTGTTGTATCAGCAGTGGAATGGAGCAGAGTGTATGAAATTTGGAAAGATGCCAAACAAAGAAGAATTTAAAATGTTTTAAAAGTCATTTTTTTGTTCACATTTGTAATGATGATGTATCCCATATGAGGAAAAACACACCATTGTATTATGATTCATTAGTTTCATTTTAATGTCAGTATGTTACAAGTTCTATACTAATACTATCATAAAACAAATTTATAACAGAATTTGAGGTTTTTTAAATTTGAGATGAATGGACAACAGGTGAAAAGATTGTCATCTTTTTCCACCTATTCCAAGAGATGGTCTCCTAGGTATTGATAGTGCTTCTATGGCTAAGAGGAGGCATGTGCCCTATGCTGAAAAATGTACATGTCCCTCACCCATCAGTGCCTTATTATATAAAATTTCACTTGCAGTAAAAAAAAAATAATTGTCATGCGAAAGGCAATAATGAAGACTAAATTGTAGAAAAAAAGTTCATGATGGGCAAGGTGGACCATCAAATTTAAGCCCTAGGTGTGCCCTACCTTTTCTTTCTCTCATCTCATTTGTTTCTTTTTCTCCTAGCATTAAAAAACCCTACAAATTCTTTGCTAAAACAATCATAAACTTAATCAAAACAAAGAAACACAATCCTCTTCTCAAATCGTATTCCAAACATCAAACATGGGTGTGATCTAATGAAAGAGAACAATAAAATGGTGAAGGTTTGGTAGCTTCAAATGAAACAAACAAGGATACTATTGAAAATTTCACTAACAAAATATCAAGTCAAACTGAAAAATGGTTTAGATTAGTTCAATACATATAGTATTGAAACAATAAAAAATAGAGAGATACATAGACCCAAAGACCTATAGATGGAATGTTATCTCAAGGGAGTTTTCTAATTCCCTTTAAATTCTCAACAAACCTCCTAGTGGGACCCTCAACCACATTTTTGTACCCCAATCTCAATGCTTATGTAGGAGCAACAAATAACTCATGGGGAGCATAAATGCTAAGATATTTGTAAAATAACCTATTAAACAAAGAGGAGAGATGTGTACATAAATGCAAAATAGTACAAGGGGATTCTAAGTCATAGGAAATTTTGAAAAGTAAAGCTTGCAAAGAGGGGAAAATTTATAGTGACTTTACCAAAACTAGAACATAAGAACATAATAGACAAAAAAATCCAAAAAGAACAAAAAGAGAAATCTAAAGAAAAGGAAAAGGTGAGCTCAAAATTTCACATAGATTTAACTATGAAACAAAGTGAAGTTGAAAATATCCCAACAAACAAGGAAAAAGGGGAAAGTTAAGAATTTTGATTCATACAATCCCACCACAACACCACTAATGTTGTCCTCTAAATTATACGTCAATGAGCTAATGACCATGAAAAAGAGACTTTAATCCTTAGAGGCAAGGGGATGCTATGAAGACACTAGAAAAAAAGAGATAACAAAATCCAATCGTCAATTAGCAAGGGAGAATAAATTGCTCAAAGAGTAGATAAGTAGAATACAAAATTCCATGACAAAAGGGAAACAAGAATTGATTTTGATAAGCAAGTTTTAGTCCAAATTGAAATATCAAATAAAAACAAGTCAAAAGGGATAGAAGAAAGCAACAATTCACAAATAAAATATATACAATCAGTAATGGACAACATGAAGATAAAAGGAAACCAACTTAGGGACCAACTAGAGGAGGCCAAATCTTGGACTCACGTGGTGAGAGGTCCATTAGACACACAAAGAGACCTCATAGAAAAATAATTCAGGAGACCGATAAGAGAAGAAAAGGATAGAAATGATAGGGTTGTGAATGTCATTGTTAAAGGACTAAAAGACTATTATGAGAAAGAAACCACAAGAGATAACAAGAGATTTTTTTAAGGAAAAACTACAATGGTCAAGAGACATTCAATAGGAAAATAGGATTGGAAAATGGATGAGAAATAGAATGAGTAGGCATGTAAGAGTTACTTTGGGGAAC